>PVLD010011704.1:0-63978 GCA_004027595.1 Dinomys branickii
GCTCATGGTTAGGAAGAACTAACATTGTCAAAATGGCCATACTACCAAAACTGTTGTACAGATTCAATGCAATTCCCATTAAACTACCGTTAGCATACCTCACAGATCTAGAGAAAATATGCCTCAAATTCATCTGGAACCAGAAGAGACCCAGAATAGCAAAAGCAATCCTGGGCAATAAGGACAAGTCAGGTGGAATAATAATCCCTGACCTGAAATTATACTACAAAGCTACTGTAATAAAATCAACCTGGTACTGGCTAAAAAACAGACCTGAGGATCAATGGAATAGACTGGAAGATGCAACCACAACGAAAAACCCACTCAGCTACCTAATATTTGACAAAGGGGTCAACCAAACTCACTGGAGAAAAGAAGGCCTGTTTAATAAATGGTGCTGGAAAAACTGGCTTGCCTCTTGCCAAAATCTGAACATTGACCCAAGTCTATCACCATGCACCAAACTCAGGTCAAAATGGTTCATAGACCTCAATATTAAAACAGAAAGTCTAAATCTATTGGAAGAGAAAGTATGTAAAAATCTTGAACACATAGGAGTAGGCAGAGAGTTCATGAACAAAAATGAAACTGCAAGGGAAACACTTCAAAGAATCAATAATTGGGACCTCATTCTACTGAAAAGTTTTTGTAAATCTAAAGAAATCACCAGCAAAGTAAAAAGAAAACCCACAAATTGGGAAAAAATCCTAGCAGGCTGTCCCTCAGACAAAGGTCTTCTATCTAGAACATACAAAGAATTAAAAAACATGTACCTGTCCAAATTCAAAGACCCAATCCAGAAATGGGCATCTGAGATGAATACACACTTCTCAGATAAAGAAATACAAATGTCAAATAAATATATGAGAGCTATTCCCCTTCTGGGTATTTTCCCAGAAGATCTGAAAACATCATATCACTCTGATATATGTGCACCCATGTTTATAGCAGCGCAATTTGTAATAGCTAAAATGTGGAAGCAACCCAAGTATCCATACACAGAAGACTGGATTAAAAAACTGTGGCATTTTTATATAATGGAATATCATTCAGCTATAAAGAAAGACAGTTTTGGGGACTTTGTAGGCAAATGGTCAAAATTGGAGTCCATACTCATAAGTGAAATAAATCAGCGGTACATGATCAGGCAACATATTGTGTCACTGGTGTAAGAACCTGAGGGTGGGAATACAAACTAAGAGACATGAAGGAAATCTGTTCAAAAGCAAAGAACAGATGGGACGAGGGAAAAGAGAAAAGAAAGAGGCAAAAATGTATGTATGTATATATGTAGGTACATATGTGCAGGAGGGCTAACATGGTTCTACTATTGTATTATGTCACTTAATGCTAAGGAATAGTTGATGACTGGTTATTCGATCAATCTTGTATGTCTGTATGTGTTATCCTGAGCATACACTTTGAAGATATCAATATGCAATGCAGCAACTATTGTTGGTTTTCCGTGGCTTTGTCTATAATTCAATTCTGATCATACTGTTATTGTACTACTTTGTGTCTCTTTGTTAATGCTTTTCGGTTTTTTTTTTTTTCTGTTGTTGATGTAGTTCTTTTTCTATCACACTTTAAAGGAAGGGAAAGAAAGGGAAAGGGGAGACAGGAAAAAATATGTAAGAAAGTATGTATGTACAGCATATCTTACATAGTTGTACTACTGAACTAGGTCACTTCATAGTAAAGAATAGTTGATGATTAATTGATTGATCAATTTTGCATGTCTGTATCTTTGTTCGTGAATATACACTTCGAGGTTATCAATTTGTAAAGGAACAACCATTGTTGATTCCCTGTCACCTTGTCTGTAGATCAGTTTTGATTGTATTATTCTTATGCTACTTTGTGTCTGTTTGTTAATATGTCTTCGTTCTTTTACTTTTAAAATAATAAAAAAAATGGGTGCGATAAGTAAGACAAATGAGGTAGTACATAACTGAAAACGTTGGGGAGTTTATCTTTTCTTATGCATTTAAATCTTTTTAGGTAAAGTTTCAAAGGGAGTAGATGGAATGCACACTTTCAATAACTAGGTTATTCATAATATATAACCAATAAGCACAGAAAACTAACAAAGATAAAGAATACGCTGAGATACTCTCTAACTCTTTCTTTTGGTAAAAGTTATTTTGTTAAATTGCACAGAATTCTCCTATACCTTTCCACAAGGTAATCAAAATGTTGACAACTTTTGTAACCACTGCACCTTCTTCAACATCAAGAAGCCCACAGTGGTACACTGCAGCTAATTGAAATATGGAATTCAAATGTGTTCATAGGATTTACTAGGGCTTGGGATTCGGGGAAGGAAAATACTGAAATGAAGTGTCTCTATCCAGTTCGGAACCGCAGGGCATGCAGCACCTCAGCAAGAAAGGTCGGTGGCAATGTTGGCCTAAGTGTTGTTGAGATGATTTCTCCCTATAAAGCTCTTTTTTCCTTTCTCTATAGTCTGCTCCTGGGAGGCAAGTCATTTTCATTCACACCACTTGGGGTTCCTCAGATAAGTGCTCCTTTTTCCCATTATTTGCTTCCTTGTCCAATCCTTGATCTCCACTGGGACATGAAGAAGTAATCGAGGAGCACATCCAGGCTGCACAGGCAAACCATGTCTTTAGAACCACAGCGACCTTCTGTCTTTCAGGGGTCTGCATTTTAACAAGTGCTCCTGAGATCTCTCAACTTTTAAGAGTGGAGTGATGAGCAAGTTTGCTTTTATCTCCAATTTGATATTTTCTTAAAGAAATAAGTATCATTCTCCATCTCACGGAGAGGAAGATTGAAAGTAGGTAATTAGGCCTTTCTCTGCCCTCACCTAGCAGATTTAGCCCAAGTGATAAAGGGAGTGGAAGGAGCTGGTGGTAGTCTGTAATACCGGGATTGCTTTTCTTCATGGAGAATGACCTCACAGCTTAGATGGTGTTTTTTATCTAGGATTTTAAAGTCTATTTGGATTTTAATACACATTTTAACAATGAAAAACTACACACACAGTCTTAGTCCACAGCCAATAAGTTCAAAGCTACCTAGGACTAAATGGGACTGCAGGTTACATACAGCAAGATCCCCATTCTCTTAACAGCAGTGAAGTAGATTGTTGGGTCAATCCCTCTGCCCAGCATACACAAAGTTGAATCTACAGTCCAGGCTCTGTCTGACTGAAGTGCCACTGTTCACCGCAGCAGGGCACTGCTCTGTAGTTACCCTCCTGCTCTGCCCAAATAGACTGATGCCACGAGGTGCAAAGTCAGCACTGGAAAGACAAACCTCCACCTCCAGACCCTTGTTCTCCTGCCATAGTCACGTACATTCCGTCCTCCAGATCTTTTCTACTCTGTTCTCTCATCCTCCCCACTTTCCTTCTTGGGAACTTTCCAGAAATAGAAAGAGGAGCCAGAGACTGACACCCACTGAAGTTTTTGAGCTCTATGTAGCAGAGCACGGAAAAATTCTCATTGCTGCCAAGCCTCACTGATCAAGATGCCGGTCTGCACACATGTATAAATGCGGGTGCTGTGGTCCTTTTCTGAGGGACATTGTGCGGATCCTTCAGTCCTCTCCAAGTCATGAAGATGTTCCTCTCTGTCTGTGCTGTTCTTTTCTTTCTGACCCCAGGTAAAATGAGCCTCTGTGTAGGGAAGGAGATCAGGAGGTGGCCCAGACTGAGGGTCTCTCCCTGTAAATGCCTGGGCATGGAGAACCCCAAATGCAAGGGTGCTGTTGGTCTGGTGGCCCTGCAGGGGAGCATTGGCTTGAGAAGGGCACTTTTCTGCATCTTCCTAAGTGCTTTGCATCTTTCATTAATATCTAGGAAAGATTGTCACAGGGTTGGATAAACTAAGCGATGACCTGAAACATGCCATGTGTTGCCTAGTCTCATGCTCACAAAAAAAAGAAAGAAAGAAAGAAAGAAAGAAAGAAAGAAAGAAAGAAAGAAAGAAGAAAGAAAGAAAGAAAGAAAGAAGGAAAATGGGGAATAAATTAAAAGCAAGGGGAAAACTTTACAAATGTAACAGGTGCATGGATTTTTAAAAATACGATTATGGGCCAGATGTGGTGTTGCATGTCTGAAATCCACTAGTCTTGGACATTGAGGCAAGAGGATTGCAGGTTTGGGCTCAACTAGTGCAATTCAACGGGACCCCATTTCACTGTAAGTAATGAAAGCACTTACGGGATCAAGAGGACAGAGAAGCTTAGACCGTTGCAGTGGAAGCCAGAGTTCTCAGGGCTTCAGAATAATCTGAGATTTATACTTTTAACAAGTGCTGAATCGAGATAACATTGTGTAGGTGGCACTCTCCCATCTGGTTACAAGTTTCACATAAATGTGAATTATGTACTATATAGGCAGTAAATGCAGTTTCTCTGTGTATGATACCTCAATTGCATGTACCTCAATTAGGCTAGTCTGATGTGCTGATCCTGTTAAGTGACCTGTCCTTAATTCAAAGCAGGCTGCTCTTACGGTTGGTATTGATAAGGCATTAAGGCCAGAAATGGAATTCTATGCAGAAGAATGGAGAACATTAGGGAGGCTAGTCTCCACAGCCTCTGGGCGCCTGTTCCACACAGCCTCCCTCCTCCACTCAGTGCCTGGATGTTGAAGAAATCGGACTGACTCTTCCTAGTAGGCTCTCTCTCCACTTCCGGGCTATGCACAAACATTTTGCTGTCTCGCGCTCCTTCCTTACTGTGGTCCCAAGCTGTTTCCAGCCCCAGCCCATGCCCTGCTCTCACCAAGCAGCAATCTTTCAAAGTACATTGAGGAAGTTGTGGATGAGTTGGCATAAATTATTTTTATTAGTACACATTTGCAGTCCGTAGTGATTCCTCTCCCTGTGTGGAGTTGGTAATGTACATGCCACATCTTAATTCCTCTTTTCATCCCACCCTCCTTCCCCCTTTACCCACCTCTTGATCCCCTTCCCATTTCAGAAAGATCTGTCTCCCTACTTCTTATCTCTTTTATTTGGCTCTTCATTCATAATTTGGGTTTCTTATACCAGAGAAAGTATGAAATAGTTAACCTCGTGTGTCTGATTTATTTCACTTAAGATTATTGTCTCAAGATGCATCCATTTTCCTACTAGTGACTCATGCTTAATCTTTCCTTACTGCAGTGTAGTACTCCATTCTGTAGAAATACCATATTCTCTTTATCCCTTCATCTGTTGATAATCATATAGGTCAATGCCATGATTTTGCTATAATGAACGTGCTCCGATAAACACGGTTATGCATGTATCACTGGACTATGATATTTTTAACTCCTTTGGGAAAATAACTAGAAGGGGATACTGGGTCAAATGGAATGTCTAGTTTTAATGGGGGGCGGGGGTTTCCATACTGATTTCCACAGTGGTTGTAGTACTTCACGTTGCCATCTGCAGTACAGAAGGTTTTATCTTTCCGTGTAGCTTTACTAGCATTTATCATTATCTGATTTCTTGATGATGTCTGTTCTTTCAGGGGTTAGATGGAATCTCAGTGTTGTTTTCGTTTGCATTTCTTTAATGACTAGTGATGCTGAGCATTTCTTTATTTATTCACAATTTGTACTTCTTTTGTGAAGCAGCTTTTCATTTTACTTGCACATTTTTTGATTGGGTCTTTTATTTTAGGGGTTCTAAGTTTTTTAGTTCTTTACATACTCTAGATATTAGTCATTTTTCTGCAGAACACCTGGCACAGAATTTTCCCTGCTTTGTAGATTTTCTTTTCACTCTGTTTGTTGTGTCTTTGATATGCAGAAGCTTTTGTATTTGATGAGACCATTCATTAATTCTCAGTGCTATTCCATACGCAACAAGGGTTGTGCCTATGTCTATGACTTCAAGAGTTTTTAAAGCGCCTGTAGATTTGGATAACAGAACATTAGCCTTTGTTTCCTGAAGCTCTGTATAGCCTAGTTAAAAATGCCTGAAGAAGCATCAATTCTCCCCTATGTAACAACAACAAAACAGAAATACCACAGAGAAAATAGTTTCCCACATCTATCCATTGATAGGGTTAGGCACTAAGATAGCTTGTAGGAAGAATAATGGTAACCCACGACCCAGGGACCAACTTAAGATAGCTTGTAAAAAAATCTTCACTGACATTTTTTGCCTGTGCTAGCTGGTAAGCAAACACAAGCACGGTTGAAAAAGAATAATCCAATTGGCTCTTTTCCTTTTGTAGCCGAGAATGAACTTTTAGATGGCAAATGCCACAAGCTTAAAGGGAAATGCAAGAATTTATGTGGGAAGAATGAAGAAATTGTTGCTTTTTGCCAGAAGGCTCTAAAATGCTGCTTGGAACTCCAGCCCTGTGAGCTGCATGGAGACGAAAGTGAACACTGAGGACTTTGGCTGCCAGGGAGACATGGGTGACCCTGCGCTTCTTTGTACCCTGCTGTAAGCAAATACTTCAATAAAAAATAATCAATCAATAACTGTTTTTATCACCCTGTCATGTGCTTTGTTAGATCAGAAAACATGTCTATCTAACCCTGACCAGACTTCCCTCCTGCTTTATTTTTTTCTGATTTTGTGATGAGATAACTATTCCAATGATATCTAAATTTCTCTATAAAGGAGGACTAGAAAGAAATTAGGAAAGCAATACCATTTATAAAAACAGCAAGAAACATTAAATATTTAAGAACTAACCAAATCAAAGAAGCAAAAGATTTCTACAATGAAAATTACAGCATTCGGAAGCAGATTGAAGAGACAGCAGAAAATAAAACGGTAAATCCCCTGTTTCCTAAAGAGCAAATCTAAGACTGTCAAAATGGTCACACTTACATAACCCATGTGTGGATTTAACAGACCCCACTCTCAGAAACAGCCAAACTTTCTTATCGTTTGAATCTCTATTCTGCTGTTAATTGTGGCATTTTAAGACTTTTTCACTCACAGAATTTTTTTTCACTCTGTTGTGTTCCTGAGCTCTGCAAGTGCTTATGTTCAAGTAGATTCATTGAAAATATTCTGAGAAGTACAGATGTCTGGTAACCTTTCAGAGCATACTGTTCAACTGGATTCAAGAGAACATTTCCAGAAGCTGGAATTACAACCTTCCAGCAAACATGTTGTAAACAGGATTAAATGTGTATTTTTTTCCTGCCTGATTCTTCCAGATTCTGGGAAACTATGGGGCAATGTAATAGTTACTGTACACACTCAGTAAGATTCTGCTACCCTTGTGACAAGACACAATGAAAACTTTTGATGTATTATAACATCAGGACTTTGAAATATCATGTTTGATAATGTACTTATCACAGGTATGTGTTCAAGTCTATAATTAACGCAGGCAGATCTGGTGGCAAGTCCTAGGTTTGGCTTCCTAGTATGAAAAGGCTTTTTTTCATACTTCCCATTAGAAGTTCCTTACTAAACTTTTCATCAGAACAGTCTTTTAAAAAGTGCTGATGAATCTGTGCCATGTGAGCCAAGTGGCCCCAGCATCACCCTGCAGCCCAGTGTCAGGTAACGCTCACACAGGGGCAGTGTTGGCACCTGGCAATTCACAATGAAGTGGCTTTTGGGTTGCAGTTTGGGCAGTTGGTCTCTAAAAGTTTACCCCCCCGCTGGCCTGTATGATAATCATTAATTTTACTGCCCTTATGTAAATAATCAGATCAAGTTTAATAAGCTAAAACAGTTTTATAAAACAGATTAGACTTTCTGTGACTGCATTTCATTGAAACGTGGGTAGCTGTTACAGAGAAAAAAGTGTTTCCGTAGAAAATCACAGTGCGTCCATCAGGTTTCATTTACCAGGGAAATGACCCATTCCTATGGGTCCTACATTCTGGATCTGAGTAACTGGATGCAACCCCAGAGCCTGCCTCTGTACTGGTGATGCGTGGGATTGTGAGGAAGACACCAGAGGTCATGACCAGAGGCACTCAGCAGGAGAATCATCGGGTTGCATCTGCGTCCTCAGCTAACACTAAAGTGGCTCTGAGCTCAAAGAGAAACATTATCCTGTCTGTCTTCTGGATTCAGAGACAAAACTGATAGTTCGTTGCACCATTAAGCTTTGGTTTTACTTTGTTTCCCCAGAAATACCTCTTGGTTTGGGTTAGGTTCATTTGTAAGGACCTTGGCTAACGATGCTCCCATGTCTTCACTGAGAACATGACTCCGAGGCGCATCCGTGCAGGCTTTTGTGAGGATCATCATCACCGTATTCTTCCCGGTGAGAATATTCCCTCCAGGACTCCAGTGTGTGTTTATAGCCGCGCACAGCAGAGCAGGTGATCTCACTGCCAATAGCACAACACAAACACGATAAAAAGTTAAGGTTAATTTATTGATCATTTTTTTCAGTGAACTTGATGTTGTGACTTCTGAGTTTCTTGCTGTACAGAAGACAAACCAGCCCCATTGACAGCAGAGTGCCACCTCCCTCCAAGTTTTCTCAGATAGCTGCAAAAAAATGCCACTAGACTGAGTAAGCTTCAGTGTCCTGCAATCCCATTCAAGCAAATTAAAACCCACATCAATGTAAACGCTAAAATAAAGCAGTAACCTGAGACTGACAGTTTACCTGTAACTAGGACCTCTCCCCTGAGCTGAATGCAGGAAGGCAACTTTTAGGGTGTCAGAATGGCCCAGTGGTCTGAGGCGCCAGACTCAAGGAAGGCAAATTTTGTACTTCAACTCATCAGATACTTTCTTTGCTTTACACCCACTTTCATCCTAGGAAATTTTCCCCCACATCCCTCTCTGGGGGAAACTAAAATGCCTATGGTCTGAAGCAACAAATTAATGATTCTTGCCTGCTCAAATAAATTCTTTAAAATGTTAAGGTGCCTAAATTTATATTTTAACTTTCCATTTATAAAAGTCTTTGATTTCTTAATCAAAGTTCTGTATTTTTCTACATAAAGGGCTTACATATCTTCAATAGATTTATATCTAATTTTTGGATTATTCAGGTATTATCTGTATAGGATTTTGTGGCTTTTATTTTCCATTTTTATTTATTTATTGATGATATAGAGGAAAGCCATTCTCTTCATATTTTAATTTGGCATCTTACAATTTTGTTCCACCTTACTGTTATTTTCAGTATTTTTTAATTTAATTCTTTGGGATTTTCTACATAGATAATCATGTCTTTTGTGAACAAATACATTTTATTTCTTCCTTCCAAATATATGTACCTTTTACATCCTTTTCCTGTTTTGTTTTGTACCAGTTATAACTTCCAGTTGAGAATTTATCATATATTATCATATGTGAAAATTCATATATATGATAAATATGTAAATATATGATAGATAGAGATCTACGATACATGATATACAATGCTGAGAAATACTGGTGTTTGGGGTGAAATATGATTAAAAATAAAATCTTCTGCCTACACTAAGCAGGTAAAGAAAACACTCAGTAAACATTAAAGCAGAGCCTGCTGACCACCGGAAGGATCGTGGCAGGGGACTGAAAAACAGAAAGAGTCTCACTACCTTATACATTTGAGCACACACAACTCACGGCAAACCTGACCTCCAGGCTGCTTATGTTACTGATCCCTCGTGCCATGCCCCTGTCTGCCAGGAGAGCACCTGACATCCTCCCCCACAGCCACGCTCAAGCTGCTACGTGAACGCTGGAGCGCTGGCTGCTCCGGACAGCGCAGACACAAAGCATAGCACAGGGCTGGCACCTCACTGAGTTCAGGGCACCACTTAGACTTTCCAGCCCACAGCCCGGACTCCTTCTCCACCAGCAGTCTTGTCACAGATGCAGTCCTGCCGCGCCCTGGATGCTCCCCCGGCCATCTCGCCCCTCTGCCCTGCCCCTCACAGCCGCTCCCCAGTGCATTTGCTGCTACCCACTTCCTGTTGGTGTCTGCCTTTTTGAGACAGACACATGTGTTAATTCCTGTTTGTCCACCCTGCCCCTCTGTGAGGAAGGCCAGCGCGGCAGGTTGCTCAGAAGGACACAGGGACGGCCAGACTTCCTGCAGGGGATATGAGGAAAGCGCTGTCAGGCTTTGTCTGATCTGCGTTCCCATACAAGGACAGTTTCTTCAGCCACCTCAACATTTGGATTTTTTCAGTGTTTCTAAAATACTTCATTAGCTTTTCTTGAAGTTGAATTGTTTGGTGTTTTGCCAAAGGACAAGGGCAGAGGCCTAAGCACTGTCTTTTGCCTATGAGCAGAGGAGGGATTAAATCCAAGCACCTAAATTTCCATGCCTTTGTTAGAAACACATCATCTCAATAAATCCTCCTCTTTTGACTCATATTCCTTCCACTGTGAGCCCAAGCCAGTGTAGCATTCGGTGGGCAGGTACGGCACACCTTTCAGGACACCCCACAGCATTTCTGTCCCCCACTGTTGTCCTCCACCTGCTTGCTCTCTGTACCAGCAAAGCACTGAGACCTCTGTGCATTCATAGCCGCCCCGGACCATCCCATCCTTCTCTTGGACATTTTATATCTTCTCATGATTCAGCACACAGTGATTTGGGGAGTCGCGGACACTAACCCCATCTCACTGCACCATTACTTTCCATAAGAAGCTCCTTACAAAAGAGCACCTGGGGAAATATAAGGCCAGCCTAATTGAAAAAGAGCTGGAAGTTCTTTTCCCAGAATCGCAGAATATCAAGGCCAAAAAATATTTTTGAGATCACCTAATCCAGTTCTTATTTCAGACAGGAAGCAAACGAAGCTTTGTGTCTTTCCGCACGTAAGCACCCTCTTCCCCAAGCCTTGAATAGCTGCTGTTCCAGCTGCCGCTCCTAGTGTCCAGCTCATCCTCATCAAGCTGCATCTTGGCAGGCACGCATCAAGAGACAGTGACCCTATAAGCTCCAGTGGTCCAGAGCCACACTGTGGGCATAAATAGAGTGACTGTTCTCACCCCAGAGTTTCTCCCTGCGGCTGCTCTGCTTCTCCCTGGCAGCCCTGACACCACCATGTGGATCTGTGTGCTGCTCTCAGCTGTTTTTCTTCTGCTCCACCAAAATCTTCCAGGTAAAAAGAGGCTCTTAGCTAGAAACATGCTCAGTTGCCAAGGCTGCATGGTAGAGAAACATCTTGATTAAGGAAATAAATCCTGAAAGATTCAGCAATCTTTATTTTCAGCCCTGGCCTCCTTGGCTTCACTGAATCCATTAGTGAAGCCCTATAAACACTGTCCGTCTAGCTCCTTGCTGGCAGGTAGGCAGGCTTACAGCTCAAGGAGGAAAGACTGGGTAGGGACCAGGAAACTTGGAAGTCAGGACAGGCCCCAGCTGCCCACAGCAGGGATTTCTCTTGGGCCAGGTTATGGAGATTCGCTGACCACACTCACCCCATGAAAGGCAGCTGCCACTGCCCATGATGGTTTTACAAAACGAGGTGCTTTTCCCCACCCACTCCTTCGGAACAGCTTTACTTTGCACAGCTTTACTGCTCATTCTCCCAAATTCGGCACCTTTTCCTGTCACACCACAATGTTAGGATCAAGAGGAATGCAATAGCTTTCACAGCAAAAAGAAGTCATTCCTTGGTAACACAAATGGGAAGCACTGCTGGGACTCCCGGGACGAAATTCAAGAGTTAGACTGGGGCGGCACTTGTCTGCCTCAGGCTAACCTAGGGTCTTCGAAGCGCACCGTTTTATAGTATTAGATTTCGAACATTCATGAAAGGTCATTTGCTTAATTCCTTTAGTTTAAAAGCTGACACAAATACTTTATAGTGCGGAAAAGAGAAAAAAAACACTCTCTCAAAACTGCTCAACAAATGGACTTGCACATCAAGGACCAGAGCAATGGTGTTGACTCCTAGATCCTAACCTGGCCTCTGCCCTGTGATGCCTAGATTAGGAATCCCTGGTCTTGCAGGGTGCCCAGGCTGCCCTCCCCACTTCTGCACCATCTGCAGCAGTTTGGAGAGGCTCATCTTCCCAGGGGGAAGGTCTCCACCGAAACCCTCATAATCTCTCTTCCATCCCTTCTCACGGCTCCACGCAGAAGGCCCTGCAGCCAGGAGCGTGAACTGACTTGGAAAGGCCACCCTCTTCCCCAAGGCCTTCCTGAGCCTGAGTAGCGAAGCCCTCATCTGCTGCAGGGCAGCGCTCTCCTCTGTCCTAGGCACCTCGCTCCAGCTGCTCTCACCTGGTTCATTCTAGCCCAGTCTGTCCAGCTGTTTATTCAGCAGGAACTTAGGAGGCACAGGCTATGTGCCCAGCCTTGGGCATGTAATGCTGAGCAGCGTGAATAAGGCCCTCACCCACAGGGAGCAGACAGTCCGACTGAGGAGAGCCAAAGAATTTTTAAAAATGTAACTCCAACTTAGGATAGATGGTATTAATGAATATAAATTATGAGAGTAAAAAACAGCTTGGGGATATTTAATTGCATGGGGAGGTCAGGGGAGGTGACTGCTAGTTTGAGAGATGAAGGTCCAAAGAGTTCCGGCATGGGAGGTGGAGAAAAGCATGCCAGGAAGAGAAACAGCACCAGAGAAGTTGACAAGAGGGCCCACAGCCAGGATACTGCAAGGAGCAGGAAGGAGCCAAGCAGCTACTGAGTGTTAGGAAAATATACAGTGAGTACTTAAAGTAAAAACCATTACAGTAGAAGATAATAATCCCCTTCAAGACATCCCCATCACTCAAGCATATCCCATCACCGCTGCCACTTTCTGAAGCAGTTCTGGGAATCCTCTTTCATGAATGTCTATGTGAGGGTAGGTCGGAAATGTGAATGCTGCCGCCGAGCGCATCCAGTGGAATGGTAGGTTTACAAAAACCTGACCCTGTCTCTGCACCTATCCTACTCACTAGATACGGCCCCAGGGAACTTGTGGCTTTTCCATAAAGTCAAAACGACTGGGAAAGACAAAGGTTCTGAACCAGTTCAGGACATCGAAGCTGTCCTGACAGCACAATTAAGACACTCCCAAAAGAGGACCTCCAGAAGTGCTTCAGAAAGAGGCAGGAGCGATGGGACGGCTGTGTTCAAGACAAGGGGTGGAAGGAGATAGATGACAATGGTCTTTTGCTGTTATAAATTTTTAAAAATGTAAACATTTGCTATAATTTTTTTAATCATACCTCGTACAGTAGAGTGCAGGCCACAGCAGGGCAATGTGTTGACAACTTTGTCGAGTTGGAGAGGGTCTTGGTTGGATTTAAGCAAAATCTATTGCTCAGTTTATTCAGGGATATTAAGAAAGGACATGACACAGATGGGATTTATATCTTAAGGAGAAATCCTGCTGGATGGGAAGCTGATGGGTTAGGACATTGGGGGGGAGCCTGTTCAGGGCACTGTGGCCGTTCACCCTGAACTAGGTGCCAGACTTGCCTTTCCACCCTGAGGCACAGCTCATCATCTGACTTTTCCTCCTGTCCAGTGAGAAGTGAGCTGGAAGTGGACAGAGTATGTGGCTATGGGACTGCTCGCTGCCGCAGGAAATGTAAAGGTCAGGAACATAAAATTGCAAGATGTCCCAACACCTACGCTTGCTGTCTGAAACCCTGGGCTCACAGCTCACTGAACGTCAAGGGACAGTGACTCCCGTGGGCTCTGCCTGGAGCTGCTCACAGCGGGCCCTGAGGCCTGGCAGCCAGGACGTCCTCAGAGCAGCCTCCGATCTGGTCACAGGAGCAGATCCTGCTCAGGACAAAGCCCCCACCCTGGAGGACATGAGGGACACAGGCTCCGACCTTCTGGGCCCCACAGGGCCTGCCCCAGCTAAGATTTGGGAGTTGAACAAAGGTTATGCAAGAGGTTTGACATTGTAAAAGCTTAACAATAAAACAAAGAAACAAACAAATAAAATATATATGTATAAAATCACCCAGGAGCCAAAGTAAATGTCAGTTCCTGTTGTTTGTTTGAATTATGCCAATTGATCTGGAAGACACTAGTTTTCTGATCAGAAATTCTGTTTGGGAGCTATACATCTACTCTTAATTACAGTGAAAAATAAATCAATATTAAATCCAGTTTATTTGAAATAGACTTTCTTTCAAAACCCTCCGAGATCCCGGAAGCCAAATTCAGGAGGGGCGACAGGAGGAGCACTCACACCCTGGTGACCCCAGGGAGGGGCGGAGCTGGGCGGTGTCTGTGGCGATGAGGCCAGCAGAGGGCAGCAAGGAGCAGCTCGACGCTGGAAGCGGCGTGGAAACCCTTTCCCGTCCTACTGCTTGCAGAGTAAACATGGTTTAGGGAGAAAAGCTTTCCTGGACAAAAGTAGCCAGCTAAAAGTGAGAGGCATCACAGTTCTGGAAACACACAGGGAAATATTGATCTACCTAGTAACCGTCAAGCACCGTTCAAACAGGCGCGGAAGACATCCAGCACCCAGGGCCTCCCTCCTCAGGCGCCCAGGTCACCTCCAGCTCCAGGCAGGAGCGGCGCTGTACCCAGCTCTCAGGGACAGAAAACAGGGCTGGACTGTGAGCCTCGCGAGCCACGCACTCTGCGGAACCCGCTCCTGCCCACGCCCTTCTGCCCGCTCCAACCTGCCCCTCCTTTGATGAGCTCTGGCTCTTTGATTTCCTCAGAGCATACTAAATTACTGGAGTGTTATCCATTGTAAAATACTTTGGATTGCATAGCTCAGAGAAAAATACTAAAGAAGCAAGTCCATAATACTATAAGCCTTCAATAGAAAAAATCGATACTATTTTTCCAATGTAATTCACATCTGGTGTTCACATGATCCTCGTGGATTTGTAAGAGCCTTTTGGAAAGTTGCTCTCTCAGAATCAGGATTCTGAAAGGTCCACGCACAGCCCAGGCTGTCTGTATGTCCTCATGTACAGAGGGCGTGGCCGACTTGCTGCACACGCGTGGACAAACCTCCCCACATCACCACTGCAGGTACAGGGGAGAGAGGAACTGCCAAAGAGTCCTGAAAGGGGCCCCACTCCAAATGCAGGATGCAGGATATGCTGCAGGACGCCGTGATGGCCATTTATTTCTTACAGTGCGCCAGTGTCCATTTCACTGTTTTCACACCCTGTATCTTGCCGTGAATGTTCACATGCCGCACCTATTTGATTTTCACAATAAGCTTTTGCATCAGAAGTGGTAAATGGCATCGTCTAACCTTCCACCTGTGGATACTATGGCTCAGCTGGCTCAGTGGCTTTGCTAAAGTCAGCTAGGGTGGAGGGCAAGGTGAGGCTCACACGGAGAAACAACTCTGAGGCAGCACAACAGGACCTGTCCAAATGCAGGAAGCTTGTTTCCCAGCTTGGTCATTCTTGAATCACCTTGAGGCTGTCCCCTACAAAAACTGTGTTTTGATTTCCTTTTTAATATCAGCGTGCTGCTTTCCTAAAACAAAAGCCATCTCATATTTCTCAAAACAACAAGGCCAAGTAAGGGTTTCTACAGACTTTACTCAATGCCACCGATAGTGCAGTTGGTGATAACAGTGGGAAAGAGCCCCGTCTCCTCCGCAGACACAGTGGGTATGGCTTCATACCCTGGAGCTCTGGCATGGCTGTTTACCTTCTTTCTCTGCTAAGTGGAACGGAACTGTTAACTGTAATTCACAGTGGGAGATAAGCAGCCCTCTGAAAGTAGCCCAGTGAAAAACTCTAGAAAGAATAGCAGCACAATTCTGAAGAGCTAAGCCTTGGAAGTGGCTCATAAATAGACACAGAAAAGGTGGTGTCTACCCACCGTGCAATACCGCTCTGCCACAAAGATAAACTTGAGTCATTGGGAAGCAGCTGGATGCACCTTGAGACCATAATGTTAAGTGAAATAAATCAAACACACAAGCTTAAATAGCATGGTGTCTCTCTTACATGACAAACCCAGAAGAAAAATAAAGAGCAAAATTAAAGAGAAATGATAGGGAGCTAGATCCTTCTCAGAGGGGAAGGGAATGGAGAGACGGAGGGAAGGGAGGGAGGAGGGAGGTGAAGGAAATGTAAGGATGAAAGGAAGAACATGGGGCCTGATGAGTGTTCTGTGAAGCCCCTCCCCACACACACACACAAGGAACGCAAGTGCTGTGTGCCTCAGACACCTACCAAATGCGGAAGGAGGAGGGGGAGGGGACCAAATGGAATTAAGATGTGCTGTGTACAGGAGCCACTTCCCACCAGGAGTGCAGACATCCTATCCTGCACACATGCGCTAACGTACTGAAATAATAAAAGAAGAATGGCTGGGTGTAGACATTTTTGAGTTCGTAACGTATGCATTTTTGTATTATGTTACATCCATGAGAGAGAGACAGAGATAGAGACAGAGACAGAAACAGAGGCAGAGAGAGCGAACTAGGATGAACAGAGCAAATATCTGAGGGGCAGCACAGCCACCCCGCTCCTTATTGGAAAAATGTAGGTAGGAAACTTCCAGCACTGGTGCCAGCTCTGTCTTGCTTCCAAGTACCATCTCATCAGATCCTAGAAAATGTGAATGCTGAACGTGTGGCCCAGTTTGGGCTAAGAATGGGTTCCCCCACTGCTCTATCAAATGAATCAAACAGAATTACCAGGGAGGAGGCGTGCAGAGCAGCCAGGTAAGGATTCCCATGTGGATTTTCTCACTCTTCCACTGTGATTGCAGTGCTCTGACAGACGTGCAGGGACTGCACCAGCCCCGTCCCGGCAGGCACGTGCGGCTACTCAGGAGAAGGAAAACTGGCTGTGGGCCTTCCCGACACGCTACAGCCGAAGGTACATGGTGCAGAAACACAGGCGTGGACAGGGAGCAGAGCTGCCTGTGACTGAGTCCAAGAGGACATGTTGCTTGTTGGGAGCCACTGAAGCTGGAAAATAGCTACACATGCAGGATGAAGCCAGCCTGAGAACACAGGAACTTCTTGGAGTACACAAGCCATTGTAACTCTGTTAACTGGTTGCTGGGCAGGGAGGCAGAAGTTAACCAACCTCTCTGGAGGCTATAAATAACGCTCTCTTGTTTGGGGGGCAGTGCTCTTGCCCACCAGGCGAGAGGTGGCTCCACCTGACCCCAGCTCTTGCCCCTTGTCTTCATTTTTCGCATACCCATTCTCTCCGGATACAGCCAGAGACCAACTGAGGCTCACTACAATCGCTAACTTCTGAAGGCTGGAAAGGAGCCAGATGTTGCTCATTTATGAAAAATTAGGCAAAAGTAATAATCATAATAAAAGACCAAGCAGGGGAAAGAGGTACCATTCCTGTGAAGACATGTTCGTTTTTCTGTGTGGCCACCAAGAATTGCTACTTTCTTCTCTTGTTTTCTTTTTCTAAGTAACATAAAAGCCCTACATGTTCACGTGGTACAGTGTAGTAGGGTGACCTATGTATGCAACGTGCAGTGCCCGGATTAAGGCAGCTAGCCCATCTGCCTCCTTCAGTACTGGTCACTTGTTTGTGTCAGGAGCCTCTGAACGCCTCCATTCTAGTCCTGTATAAAACGTGTAATAGGTTGTGGAAGTCTGTAGCCTTCCCGCCACGCTGCCAGCACTAGGAGCCATTCCTCCTGTGAAACGGGGTTTTGCTCCCCTATCTCCCTTCTTGACCATCTGCTTTCTTCCACTGCCAACCGTCAGAATGTTCTGGAGTGGGTGATAACAGGATGTACAGGCCAGTCACTTGTCATTTCTGTCACTGCCTCTGTCCTTGTCTTCCTGCAGTGGGCAGATTTCCTGGGGCCCTGTAAGGGTGGGAATGATGTTAGTCCTGCCCAGGTCAGCACCTCAAGCTCCTCAGTGGTGGATCTGTCTGGAGAATAAAAAGTAGGATTAGCTCCTTTGGCCGCTCAGAGCCCTTCTGCTCACACAGGCCGTGGAGCCAAACCTTCCGCGCTTTCTTGCTGCCTCCCCGCAGGTTCAAGCTGCTACTTGGCTGCCTTGTTCTCTCCTTACTTGCAGTTCTCTCCGGATAAGGGGTAAGAATTTTCATTTACATAGATCATCCAAGGTATTGGCCTAATTGGAAGCAAAAGTGGGTACAAATAAAACACCTACAGTGATGAATCATGAACCCTCCCGGAGGTTACACTGGAAAAGCACTGAGTAAAAGCCACTGCCATGCTGATTTAGTTGGAAACACTGCCTGGCTTAGGCAGGCCTCAGATAAGACACAAGCTCGTGCCTGGTGAGAAGATAAAAGAGAAAAGGAGAAAGAAGCATTCTCTTAGTTATCATTATAACAGAAAACCCTGACTCAACAGCAGAACTGTTTATAGCAGCAGCGAACTGTACCCAGTGGCATCAGGGGTAGACATCTGTGTGTTTTCTGTCTCCATGCTCGATGGTTTACATTACCGTCAGTACAATCTGGTCAGTATATAGCATATCAGCAGGAGTGAAACAGCCCCTCCACTAACGTTACTGTGCTAGTGATTAGCCAGCAGTGAGAAGCACTTGAGAAAATTGCTGATTCTGTGACAGTAGCATACTGATTTTGCTTCCCTAGGCCTTGCTGCTACCTCTTACCCCTCTGCTATGTTCTCTTTTCTGTACCAAACCCACCCAGGGTTTTCAGGCATCTTGTTTACTTCCTGAGAACTTACCTAAAGTGTCTGTTCTGCAAACAACAGGAACATAACTTAAGTGCCTGTACCCTTGTAACCCAGAGTTCTTTCTAGGCTGCAACTCTTTCCAGCTTGCAGCCCACTCACACAACCCAGCCCATAAAGGAGCCTACTACTGGGCACAGGCCTGCAGTTGGAACAGTCCTCCCTTCTGGCATGGAGCCTCAGTGCTTCCCGCCCTCGACCAGCCTTCTCTTCGTGGCCCTGCTGCTCCCAGGTAAAGCTGAGACCTGGGCACCAGCATGCTCCGCAGTGGTCCTGTGTGTGTGGAGGGCCAGGCCAGGCTCAGGAGTGAGACCCACTTTCCCGCCTGGGATTTGGGACCAAAGTCTTGGGATGACTTCTTAGACACTTTTTGCTGTGGGCCTTGTGTCCCCAGGGGAGAGGGCCACTCAGCAGACTCTATTTTCTTACTTATTTTAACATTCCTATTCACATTATAGCAAAAATTTCAACAACTGTTTGTGTGCTGACCAGGCAAATGCTCTCCATGGCTCGGATGAGCTACTCAGACTACTCAAACTCACTGCTCCCTGCACACAACATCTACCTCCTCTCTCTCTCTCCCTTTCTCTCCTTCCTTTGCCTTCTCCCTATGCACAAACACATAGAGCACACGCACAAATGTGCTTCCACACAACTGACACCGCACCCTGTCCACCTCTCCCCGCTGGTGCCCCGCCTTTCTCGCCCCTTAGAGGTGCCTCGTCCTTGTGGATCTGCTGCATGTGGAGCTCTGAACATCTGCTGTGTGTTAACATCCCCACAGGTGGCCCCGAGCCCACACTCTTGGCCATGCAGCCACGGAGGCTCCCAGTAAGCCCCAGGAAGCATCTTCTGGACAAGGAACAAATGGGTCTCTGTCACACCACTGAGTAAAATGCTACCTACCCCCACGCACTCCCCCCTATGCTGGTAAGTCAAGAGCCAAAGTGCAGGACATGTTGCTCCCGTGTGGAAATGTTGAGTGTGTATGATGAGCAGGCGTCTATGCTGATGGGCTGTGGTGAACAATAGTTGTTTGAGAAATACATAATGTGGGTGGCTTGATCTGCTCGACCTATTGAGGAAGCCCGTGAGCGTCTTTCACCCTTGGCTTCGGTGGATCCCTAAGGGTAGCATGAGACAGAGAACACTGTGGCATCCAGACATGCGTGGCTGCATTCCACTGAAGGCATTTGTGACATTGTCCACGCAAGGTAAACAGAGGTGATTTTGGTAGCTTGTTCTCCTCTCACCAGGTTAGAGTTCTGTTTCTTTGGCCTTGAGGTCATTCCCTCCACAGCAATTTCCTGAATACCTACTAAGTGCCAGGTGTCAGAGGAGGTTCAGGGAATGCTCCTGGGAGATGGGGTCATCAAACAGACTGTGCTCTCAGGTGACGTTCACTGGGAGGACACAGGGGACAGCAAAGGACCAAGGAACTCTTCTGAACTCCGCTAGACAAGACCAGGCTCCTGGTCTGTCCCCAGTCTCCTGCCCAGGGTTAGCTTCAGATTCATAAAGCCTGGAAGAGACAGTAGTTTCAGAGACATAGCCTTAATCCCAAACACATTGCATTCCCTGAAATAAGGACAAGTAGCTCAGAAGCTCAGTGAACATAGAGGGTGAGAGTATAAAGTTCACCACTCACTCTCGTTAACCTTAACTCCCGCTTCATCCTCGCCTTGCCTTGCTCCCACTGGAACTGACAGCCAGTTATAAAGGACTCACTATGGGTTTGTCTCCTAAGACAGGGAAAAACAAAATGCAATTATTTCACTGCAAATATAAGCATGCTCAATAATAAGCAAATTCTGTTGTGTGCTGTAGGTGAGGAGATTTAGAGTGACCAGAGCTCTCTATATGGAGTTGTTTTTATAGTTTTGAAACTGAAACCATGATATATAGAAAGCTATTTTGTATTCACAGCCACCACCAAATCTTTTTCTTTTATTAGTACATGTTTATAGTGCATAATTGTTACATCTATTATAGGGAAGAGGTATATGGACATCTGCCTCTTAATTATATTTGTTCTCTTTCACCTCTTCTCTCTCCACTCCGCATCTCTAGAGTCCCCTTCCTGCTGACCAGAGACCTATCTCCCTACTTCCCATCGGTTGTCTTTTCTTTTGCTCTTTGAATTGTTCCTATTTTCCTTTCTGTGTCCTTAAGGGCTACAATGCCCACTGTGTGATTCCTGAGATAGTCCAAGGAGGCTAATATGGGAGGCTAATACTGGGTATTTCTTTATACAGAACCTGAACCACATTTCAAAATTGTCAACTGCATAAGGAGTGAAGGCCATTGTCAAGAATTCTGTAATTTTATGGAAACTCAAGTAGGCTACTGCTCTGCGAAGAAGGATGCCTACTGTTTACGTAAGAAATGCTGCCAGCCTTAAAGCCCAAACTCTACCTGTTGGCCTGCTCTCTGGAAAGGCCTCTTCTATACAGGTGCAGGAGATCTGAAGAAGTGACTGGGCGGGGAGGGGCTGAGGCAATGCCATTTTTGCCATGCAATCTAAACATCTTATTGTGACAAAACAAATACCAAAGGCTGCCTCATGCCAGCTTACAGAAAGTGATTTAGTTTGAGATGCAAAGCATCTTCAGAATTACACAGTTCGTTCTGGTAGATGTGGATGTTATAAACTTTCATAGAAAAGCATGGAAATAATGTGTTCTCTTATTTAACAAGTACCCTTGGTACCTTGTTTTGTTTTAAGCACTGAAAAATGTAAATTGGAAACATGAATAAGATATATAGGAAAAAAATATATAGCCATATAAAAATTATACAATATGGATATATTCTAGCAATTATGCAACAGACAGATATCAAAAAATTAACAGATGATTCGTAGAAAATTTTCACAAGGGGTTTAAAGGATGCCTAGGAATTTGTTACAGTGTAAGAGTGGGTAAATCAGTGGGCAAGTTTCTAATCAGAGGTTCAGTTTATAGAAAGACATGGAGACACAGAAGCATGGTTGGCTAAGTAATTAAGGAGACATCCAGCGTAGTTTCATGAGAGAGGCTATGTGAGAAATGCTGTGGGGTGTGAAGACCATCTGAGATTATCCAAAAGAACTTAGAATGCCTGACAAGAGGAGGTTAGCACATGCTCCAAGAGTAACATGATAATATTTTCCGTGTTTGAATGCTCATTCTAAACATAGAACTAGGAATGGATTGGAATTGTTAATGATTAGAGACAAAAAGCTGCAATAAAGGGAGGTTGCCATAATCAAAGTTCAAGGACATCCATCATGACTAAGGGAGAGACAGCAGATTCAAGGAAGACAGCTACCAGGGGTTGCAAAGAGAAAGAGTTTACAGGCCTGGTTCCAGGGAAGAAGGGATGGCAGTGGGACAGAACATAGATATGGTAGCCAAGGCTACCCACCAGAAGAGGGGCTAGCAGAGAGCTAGACTCCTTGTGGACAGGTTCAAGTCGAACATTCAAAGATGCCCTGTGAGGAGCTGAATGAACTTATGTAAATCCCAGAAGAGAGAGAAAGGTGAAATCCTGCAGAAGTCAGTTGCTAGTAGATGTGAACAAAGCTATAATTAGAAAGAGCTTTCTACCAGAAAATTGATCTATAATCCAGATGGACTTTCTGAGGATGGGGGCACAAAAGGAATGCTAGGGTCTAATGGAGGCACAGACAACAGGAAACATGGAAGAGAGTGCGGAGTGAGAAGACAGGTTGGAAGTAAATTACCTGAAGTAGAACCGTTGGAAAGAAGAAGGTGGAAAATGCTCTGTAGACTGGAAGGCAACCTAGGAAGGAGTGTTACCTGAGGAAGCAGGACATGACACTGGCTGGAGTCAAGGAAGGATGACTCACGTCTTTTCAGCTTTTCTTAGCCACAGCAGTTCACTTTTTTTTTTTAAAGACAAAAGAATGGAGACATATAAACCAGAATAACATAAAAACAATACAGAAAATACAAAATTATAGAGAAGATAGTAGGGAATTAGCAATGGATGCTGTATTATAATGTTATCTCCGCCCTAGTTAACCCAAAAACAGCAAAGGAAAAACCAAATTACAGATAGTAGGGAGTTAACACTGGATGCTGTATTACATAATGTTTTCTCCACGTTTGTTACTCAGTTATACAGATGATGGCTCATTCGATTAATCAACTTTCTCCACCCTCATCTCTGTTGTTCTACCACCCAATCAGTCATCTTCCCTCTGATAATAACTACTTTTGGGTTTGTTTACTCCCTCTGGCTCTCATATTGGGAAGAAATATGGTTGCTTCAAATTACGCTGTAACCAATATGAGTGTACACAAATTGCTATGGCAGGAGGTGGAAAAGCACCTTTGCTCAAAGACAGTGGATAGGCAGGGAACCAGGTTCACTATGGTCAAGCCCCCATTGACAAGCCCTCAAGGCCATCAGGGGTCCAGTCCACTCGGTGGGGTTACCCAGTGAACCACCAGGCTTCACCTCCATACATCACATCCGGAGGCCCAGTCAAGTCCTCAGGGTTGCCCCCAGCAGACCACCTGGCTCTGCCTCATCACCGTGCTGCCAGAGGCCCCATCCAGAACTTCAGGGTTCTTATGTAGCCTGGAGGGAGCCTCCTCCCCCCTCAGGCTGCTGAGCTCCCTGTCAGGGCCCCCGGGGTCCCCTCATAGGCCACTAGTGTCTCCCTGCAAGCTGCCCATGACTCTTTGGAGGTTGTCCCCACCCAGCTAGAGAACCAGGTCTGCACCCTAGTTCCAGGTCTTTGCCTCCACCCACCTCCCGATCTCCAGTGTTGCCATTCCCCACCCCTTGCAGCTGGGCATTGGGCGCACTTATGAGGCTGGGCACAAGTCGCATGAGGTCTCCCTGACCTGTGCTCACTGTGGTAGTCCAGGATGTGTACTAAGTTTAGTTATTAGTTCTAGAAGAGAATTGGAGGATTTTCTCAGGTCTACTGCCATAGAATTTCTTTAAGTGTCTAGGCACCTGGTTCCTGGACTGATTTCCGTTGTCCTTATAGCTCTTGGAAGCTCAGCCTTAGAATGTGAGCGACTCTTGAGTGATGTGAACAGCAATTTACTCAAGGTAGCTGCTGGCTTATTTGGAGAATAAGAGTAAAAATAATGATTAAGCATAAAGGGAGAGTGAGAGAATGTGCGTCTGCATGAAAAAGTAGTAAAGGGAGAAACAAAGTCAAGCTGACTGACAGAAAAAAAGTCTACAGCCTTTCACACAACTACCTGCCTTACTCTTAAATCTTGTGATTGTTCCTATCATTCATGAATTGAACCCTTCAGCCTCTCTACCTCTGCTATTACTCCAGGTGCAAGGAATTCAATAATAAATACAGCCTTTGCCTGCGTGGAAACAGACCATAAGCAACATATATATGCTATGTTAGAAAGTGATAAGCATAGGGAAGGAAAAAACTAATGAAACGGAATGTAAGTCATCAGGCAGAAGGTTGATATTTTAGAGGCAGTACTGGCAGAAAGTCTTGCTTAGAAAGTAGCTACTGTGTGAAGAGTTTACAAATGCTAGGGAGTTGGCTGCCTGTATGTGCAGGGGCCATGGGCGTTCCAGAGGAGGAAGATGCAACTGCCCAAGCTCCAAGAAATGAGCGTGTTTTCTACATTTGAGGAACAATAAAAAGAGGTGCAGCAAAAAATCTAAAGTGGGGGCCTTAGGAGGACCCCAAAGGGACTTATGGGTCCAGTGGACATTACAGCGCAGAATAAAGAATTTGCTCTCTTGGGGATTTGGAATGCAGGGCACAGTGTCCCTGTTGGATTAGAGACTCTTTGATTACGAGAAATAGTGAGGGAGCCGCAGACAGCAAGAACCCTCTCCAACCCGCTCCTCTTCCCTGGCTTTAACCCGCTCCCTCGTACCAGAATCCACAGACATCCTGAGACACAATCAAGATGGCATGGGAAGGGACAGAATGTGCTGCACAGCAATCCTCATTCTGCAGTGCGACTCATGCATAGCTTTGCTTCGGGAGTATAAGCTTCATTTCCATCTCACGAAGTTCCAAGAGCATCCAGCACACTTTGGGAAATTCTGCTCACCAATAAACAGGAAAATAACTTTTAACACCAACCTATTAAACTGACACCCACACGATCTATACCTGTAGCATGTAGTTCAACTCTTTTTTGTTTTAGTAGCTACACAAATTTCATTGTGTGCATGTGTCATAGTTTACCTTACCCCTCCTTCATGGACATATAGGTTGCTACCATCTTTGATGTAAAAACTCACAATGAAGTAAATATTTTCCTTCAATCACATTTAAGAAAATGTATGAGATAGCGAGACTTAACATTGCTAGAGTTCACATGACTAAAATCTTTATAAATATACAACCCTCCCAAGAAACTATTTCTCTGTATACTCCCATCAGCACTATTTAAAAATATCTAATTATGTGCACCCTTTCAACCTTTAATGTTATTAAAAGTTGAGTAGTTTTTCATTCAAGTAGAAAAATGTTCATTCATTACTTTATAGCATGTCATTTTTTGCCTTATTATATATAATGAAAATGTATAATTATTTGGTATTCTAAAAGGTAATATGTGTATCATCTCATGTAGTTTTTCAGTGTATGACAAGAATACCAAAACTCTGCAAATTTAACATATACCCAGTATATTTTACAGTACTGTTAAAAATCATTCTCATGCTATACATTCAAAGTCTAGATTTACACAGGCTACAGACTCTGCCTTTATCCTTCAATCCATCCCTTCCAACCCCTACCCACTCCACAACTACTTTTCTATATTTCTGAATTTTTAAACTCCACGTGAATTCATGTAATATTCTTCCTTCTCACTTTCACTGAGCACAATGTCCCCCATTTCATCCCTGCCATTATATAGGGCAAGACTCCCATTTTAGGGCTGAATAGTATGCTATTGTTCTGTATTTACTAAAGTGGTCATGGACACTTAGGCTGTTTCCAAATCTTTCTATCATAAGAGGTGAAAGTGGGAACACTGGCTACCGCTTTCTAAATTTTTCCATAATTTCCATTTATCCCAACACTGTTGTCTGAATCAATAACTGAGAAGAAATGATAGAACACGGATTGGTAAGCAGAAATTTAGTAAAACAGACTCAAGGATAATCCTTCTTTAACATCTCAGGATCTGGCTCCAACTGGGGATTGTGCTCAGGTGCACATGGAGCTGCCTTTTCCAGAGGGTCTGGAAGTTTTTGTAATAACTTTTGCTGCAGCCGAACTTTCTCCTCCTTTCTCAGAGGCACTGCGGCCCAGTGCTGTCCACTGACAGTAACCATTGTCACCAAGACCTATTCTTGGCCTCAACCAGGCCCTGGGCTTTGCACCCCTTCTGTCTTGCATCCTGATCATGGTCTTATGTTTACATTACTTTTTTGGTCCTTGTGGAGAATGTGGAGACTTCGGCTTCCTCTGTAACAGGAAATAGTTCAATAGTGAAAAACTGATGCACTCAGTAAGCTCAATCCTCGATAGAAGAACAGCCAGTCCTCTGTGGCAGACAGGGAGGGATCAAGTTTAAACCTGAGATAAACACACACACACACACACACACACACACACACACACACACACACACAGAAGCATATATACAGCGCAGAAATATACACACACTTCAGCAATGCATCGTGGTACTAAACATCTGGCAGCTGATGGCACCACTTTGAGCACTTCTTGTAAATGTAGAGGCCAAAGGCAACTTGTACGAATCTCATCATGGCTCAATAAATTTAGCATTGAAATATTTATACACGTTTTTGTTTCCCTGATGTATGCATTTTTGATGGGCCCATATATGTATACACATGTGTCATAGCTTATTCATCCGCCAATAGACAGGCTGTTTACAGATCTTAACAACTTCAAGCAGTGAAGCTGCAAACCCAGAATGTCTGTGGGTTGCTGACTTCATGTCTTTAGAGGTATGAATCCCAAAGAGCGATTTCTGTATCAGACGGTAGTTTTATTTTTACCTTTTTGAGGGACCTCATACTGTTTTCTAGTAGGAATATAACAAATTTAACTTTCCTTGCACAGTTTACCAGGTACCCTTTCCCACACTCTCCCAGTACTGCAGACCTGTCTGGGAGACAGTAGCCCCCAAGCAGGGGGCTAAGCCCACCTGTGGCTTCGATGGAGGCTTCTGTGATGGTCGTGATGTGGAGCACCTTCTCATATAACTTTTGCCTATTGCTCTGTCTACCCTAAAGAAATGTCTATTCGGCTGCTTTGTCCATTTTAAAATGCAGTCATTTGTTTTTGGCTGTTGAGATTGGTGAGTTCCCTATATGTGCTGGATATTAACCGTATATTAGATGTATACTTTACCAATAGTTTCACTCAGTTTGTGGATTTCTCCATCTTTTGTCTCTTTTGCTCAGTGGATTCTTTAGTTTGATGCGGTTCTGCCTGTGTAGTTCAGCTTTTTGCCTGAACTTTGACCTGATGACCCAGCACCACCAGCACTACCCGGTGTTAAAGCACTTGAGTTTGTTTCTGAGCTTGCTGTTTTGTTGCACTGGCCCACATGCCTGTTTTGCTTGTCTGCTTGGTTGTCTGTTTGCTTCCTTGTAGCGGCACTGCAGATTTAACCCAGGGCCTTGGCACTGAACCGCACCAGCCCCTTTTTAAATTTTCTGGCACAGGGTGTCCCTGTGTTGCTAAGCTGCTCAGGCTGGACTCAGACTTATGATCCTGCTTCCTCCGTGTTCCAGAGTGCTGGGATTACAGGTGTGTACCACCATGCCCAGAGCTTTTGTAAAGACTTTTATTTCTTTTACTTGTTTGCCATTTCTAGCACTTTCAGAACTTTGTTGCATACAACTGGAAATGCTGGGCATCAAAGTCTTTTACTGAACCTTAGTGGAAAAGCTTTCAAGATCCTAAGTCTTGGTGGGCAGTCTTTTATATTTTTCTTTCAACATTTTGAACATATCACCCTATGGTCTTCTGTTAAGCAATGTTTCTGCTGAAAACTTTGCTGACAGTATTATGAGGTCTCTATGTGTTTAAGAAGGCCCTACTTTCTTTTTGCCTACAAAATTCTTTCCTTCATCTTTAATTTTGAACCATCTGAATATAAAGTTGCGAGTGGATTTCCAGACTCCTTGTCTAGACTGTACACCCTTTCATCCTTTTGCCTCTCTCTCTGTCACCTGACAGCCCTGGTGTATCTGCTTCCCCCATTTGCTGCTGAGCTGGGCAGGTTGCCTGGAGGTCTGGCTACCTTTGGAGGGAGACAGCAGGAGTGCTGACAGGTGCTCCTGGCCTGTTCAGGTCCCCGAGATGTTTCGTTGCCTGCTTCTCAGCTCCCGGGTACAGTGCAATTAAAGCTCTGGTCCTCTGGCAGCAGCCTGGGATTGTCAGGCTGTGAGGTGTACTGTCTACAACATCCAGGGAGAAACTGGGACTTGGGAATTTTCTCCTGTCCACTTTGCGCTGAGGGGGGCTGTGGTTGTAGCTGTGGAAGTAATCGTGTGCTTATTTAAAATTATCTTTCTGTTCTTGTGGTCCAGAGGACTTGCAAGTACAGAACTCCATTCTATAGAAGCGAAAGTCATTGGGGGCCAGTTCTCCAAGGGGGAGCTGTAAAAGTTGAAATACTCAATGTGGCCAAATCCCTCCCAGGAAGAACTGGACACCTAGTTTTGTCACTGCGGGGAGAGAAAGAAACAGAGACAGAGACACAGAGACAGAGACACAGAGAGAGAGAGACAAACAGGAAGCACCTGTCTTCCACTCAGCCTCCCCCCGGTCACTAAGTGCAGACCAGATAGAGACGCAGGGTTCCCACAGCAGCTGGTTGAGTGTAAAGAACCTGAAATTTAGTAGTTATTGCCTGTTATCTCTGTGCTGTATTAAATGTAAGATCTATTAGAAGTGTCACATGGCCCCTTTAAAGCTACCTCTTAGTTCTCTGTGGCCTCGGAAGACTCAGGAATTCAGAGCCCTATCCTCTTTCAAAGCTACGTGTTTTAGAGACCAATCACTCAGCTGGGAGCTGTAAAAGTTGGGTTCTTGACATATGCACAGATTTTCTCCAGGGAGAAGTTGAAGATCTAGTTGTATCTGTGAATACAACACATACAGCCCATGAAAAGATACATGAGCTTCCTACATTTGCCTTTGAGCTCCCCGAGCTCCATGGTTTCCTTGCTCCTTGGGTTCCCATATGCAGACTGATTGGACCCAACCCTCAGGCAGCAGAGAGAAAGTATGCCAGCAAATTGCGCTGGGGCAGGAGCTGCAGGCTGGGCCTTTTGCTTGTGTTCTCCTCCCCAGATCAAGAGATAGGTGGTGGCTGCTGGGAGTGTTTGCAAGCCTGTTTCAAACCACATCTTTGGTCTCTCTGCTATAGGGAGATCTCAGAATGCTCAGTCCCCTCAGTACCCAGTCAGCAAACTTCAGAGCCAGTCCCTGGGGTGAGAATTGCCAAGGTCAGGACACTGTAGTGCAATTCAAATCCTTCCTGCCTCAGGCAGATGTCAAGACCTAGGAATACCTCTCAGCTGTGAGGCTTCAGGCCTGCAGTGGGGCTTGCAGGCAGGACCCTGTCTCTGCTTTCTCGTGTTTCTATGTGGCTGTTTCTGTAGATTTTCCACACTGAGGAGTCTCTGAGCTGGGTTCTGCTTACCTCCAGGGACTGATTTGTGTGTAGGTATTTGTTAGTAGCACGTGGAGTGGGGGGAAGGAAAGTCAGGGCTTTCTTGTGCTGTTTTGTACTGTCAGGCACATCCTCAGCATTGTGTCACTGAGCCCTTTTTGAGTTTTTTGAACTGTCTGGTGACCATTTTCCCCTTTTTTAAGCTTTAACAGTTTCTTTGCTCCCTGGGTTCCCATATGCAGGCTGATTGGACCCAACCATGGAGTATTCCTTTATTCCCGCCTATGCCCATGTTCTCCCCTCACATCTAACTGTACTTTCTCTTCTCATGGAATACCTGCAGTTTATAGCTTCATATTCTGGAAATACCTTCCCTGTTCTTTTTCCATCATAACTTCCAAGTCTTTCCCTTTTGCTTTTTGCTTCTCAGATATTTCTTTGTAGATCACCAGTTTTTCTTTCTGTAGCATTCTATTGTATTACTGTTTTTGAATTTTTAAGTTGGTATGTCAAATTTCAGTTTATATTTAAAAATTCTTTTTATTTTGCAAATAGTTTTATTTTTCTTTCTTAACTGTCCCTTTCTTATGAAATCTTGTTCTAGTTTTATTGACCAAGCCAAGCTCCTCATTCTCACACTCAGAATAAATACACATCAACCTAAAAACAATTCTCTGCCTTTTCTCCACTGACAGTCCATTCTAGTTTGACTTAGTCTCTTCCAGTTTTCAATGTGCCTGTCACACCTAAACGCTAGTGTTCCTGTCCTCCTGTGCCCCACTCCCTGACGCAGGCCAGCTCTGGAGGTCTCACAGCGGGGGGGGGTGTGTGTGAACGATCAGAAGAGGGAGTGGGAAGGAATGAGTGTGTTCTCTCCACAGAGCTATCTGCTGCTTACGTAGTGATTTTATGTACATGCATCAACTCAAAAGACATTTTATCCTCAGAAAATCACAAAAATATTTTGAGAACTTTTTGAAAAAAATCTAAATGTTCAAAATAGAGGAATAACTTTACAAACTATGGTGCCTCTACTTAAAAGAGCATTATAGATCACTTGGGGTCAATATATACAAATGCAGTTGAAAACCCACAGATGTGCCTAAGATGAAAATTACAAGATAGTTTTCTGTCTTCGAAGCAAAACAATGCAAAATGTTCATCTAGTTGATGTAAAATTAGCTGTCAAATGTGTCCAAAAACAACACAGACTCTGGTGTTGCAATTATTGGTGATTTTTAATTATGCCATCTTTAAAATACAACTTAGTGCATTACTCTTAACTTTAAATGACGTTTAAAGAACAAAATAATGTCCTTAAGGATAAATACATATGCTGACATAAAGCCATTCTTTCATTATTCTGTGATAGAGTTAAGACACACCAAAAAAGTCATGGGTTTAACCTCAGGAAGAACTTGTGGGCATTAAAATAACTAGACAACAGGAATGAAACTGGTGGAAGGGGACTTGCATGCAGAGGGAGGGAGGTGTTGGGAAGGGACAGGGACTGAAAAGAAATCCAGCTGTGCTGCATGCATGGACCACTCCCTGAGATGAATATAAATGCACACCCTACATATGTGCTAATGAAAGAAAAAACACATTTAAACCTGTTACCAATGGAGAGTTTGGAAACTCTGCTAAGACTCAAAAAACATTTTAACCTTATGCTGTAATTTTTGCATCTCTGCTTAGAAATGTGGTAGTCAGCACAGTGCACTCTCAGGGTCATCTGTGATCCAGTGACCCCATTAGGCCCAGAGGCTTTGTACTCCTCACAGACTCTGCTGTACGTGACCTCAGCCATGATGAGGCTTTATGGACACCAGCTGTACCTGTGGGAAAGCCTTCAGCCAGCAAGGTGGTCACCTCAGGTGGTTACAGAACCTAGCTGACAGAGATGACCGCCTTGCCCTCCAGTCCTATGCCCACCTGGACACAGTGTCCTCCATCCCACTGTGCCCTTCAGAGCCTCCTGGGGCTTTGATCCCTCTGCCTCACCCACCGCTCAGAGTTTCCTGCTCATTAGGCAATCTATTTCTTCCTCATTCCCAAGCCTATGTGGCAGGAGTAGGCGAGGAGGGCAGGTTCGGTCAGTCCTCCATCCACCTGGCTTCAAGATGGTCACACCTAACCATTCCTCCTCGTCTACACAAGCAGCAGTCCCTGCAGCCCTGCAGCCTGGCCTGCACCTCACCCTTATTTCTTGGGTTGTAGGAAACGACTTGACTGCTTCTAAGAAATCCACTTAATAATAACAGCAAAATAAAAGGCAATATGTCCCAGTGAAAAGAGACCCGGTTGATTAGCACAGTGTCTGCCCCTTTCTTGATTGACCAAATTCTCCAGAGCAAGCTGAGTAGCAGCTACTTTACTACTGTGGACAAGAGAGCTGGGAACTGGTCTGGGACAGAAAGACAGAGGACAGTCCTGCGATGGAGCAGGAGCTGATGCCTCAGAGGACTCTGGTAAATGGCTTTGTGGGGTCTAACGGCTTTGGCCTGTGCTGTGCTGAGGCATCCGGCCGTTCCTTTCAGGCTTTCAGGAGAGCAAAGTCCTGGACAGGATCCACCTTACTCTTCTGTCTGCTGCCCATTGACTCCTCAGTTCTGCCCTGAGTGCTTTATTATCAGGTGCTGGAACAACACTGCCTTCTACCTTCCTATGCCAGGCAAATGTCACAGCCCAGTTAGTGCTTCTATTTTACTGTAAAATAAAATAAGGGCAAAAAGTTACAGAATTCCAATAGTACTTAACTCCAGATAAGCACAAAGGACAAAAATATCCTTTTAAACCAAAGCTACTTGTGACTATCAATGAGTTTGTTTGTAGCCATGAGGAATTGCATGAGTTGGAGAATGTAGGCATGTCCTCCACTGGTGGGGACAAGTGGGAGTACTGTATTTCCTAAGACAGGCTCAGGCATCAGCCAAGACAAGCAGAGCATGGCGGGAGGGACTCAGCATATTCTCCTGTCGTGAATTTTGTGGAGCAAAGAAGTGAAAGATCTGTGAGACAAGCAGTAGGAATGTGGGGTTGAACTATGGGAAAATAATAAAGAGTTGCCTAAGTCTTCCAATTGGTTTATCCAAAGGGATGAAGAGTAATCATTTCTGTAGGAAGAAACTGAAGAATTGAGTTTGGGTGGTAGAAATGGGCCATCTGTGGCATCTCCAAGCTGAAGAATGAGAGACTGGCTATACTGGTCAGTCACTTATTGGCCTCTGTGTGTGTGCATGTGTGTGTGGTCTAAAGATACAGGAATAATAACAGAAGAAATACTAAAAAGAATGACTTTGCATGGGTTCTGAGATAAGAGGATATCAGTGGGAATATCCAGGGATGCTGTGGTAGAATTCTTAACCAAAGACTAGCAGGTGCCCTCAGCTAAGCCAGCTAGTATGAATTCACCTTGTGGTTTCACTTGATCTCATGCAGACGTTGTGTAGATGACATTCCTGTAGCTGAGAGGCAAGCACGTAATACACACCTCTGACAATGAGAGAACACAGTGTTATTGTACTAAGCAAAGATATGCCCTTATGCTTTTCTTTAGGAGGATGTGAGATCATTTCCTGAGAGTGAGAACTGAAAGCTTGGCTTTTACAATCAGGAAGATGGAGAGGGAGATGCTCCAGTGAAGAACCTCTTGGATGAAATAAGAATGTAAAACAGAGCTGGAGGAGGAAAGGAGTAATTTAGCCAGCCACAGTAAGGTTTCCCTGAAAGATCTGACTTTAGGAAGGAACAGAATGGCCAGCACACAGGGACCTAACACAGAAGGACACAGCCCTGCCTTTTGTTATCTGAATAATTTGTAACTTTGCTAATAAGGGCACAAGAAAATGGGGTTGATGGGAATAAGTTTAACAAAAGAAATTAGCACTTGCATTTCTGTTTTCCCACAAAAAACAAGGTAGCATTTTAAAATAAATGTTTTAAAATTCTGTTTGAGTGAAGTATGCTCTGATGGCTTAAATATTTCAGAGTGATTTTCTCTTTTACCTGTCAACAATCACCATCCAAGAAGTCAAATCTTTGCAACACAATTTCTGCACAGCTCAAACCTGCTGTCACTCATCCAGCATTCAGAGCCATGGGAGGCTGTGCTGTCTGTGTTCTTTCCTGGGACATCTTAATTCGCAGGAACAGTTCTTTTCTTCTTGTTTCTACATCAAAAGCTTTGTGACTCTCACTGAACTGATTTTATCTGGACAGTACAAAGCTCTGTTAACTCTCCAATGCCTATGATTTTTAAAATTAATAAATGATGGTGACCATTGTGTCTTATACCGCTCCCTCCTTAAAAGTCTTCAGGTTGTGCTCAGAAGTTCTGCGCTCCTCAACTCCACTCAGCTTCCTCTGACTGCTGGTACCAAGTGCCCTAGCCACTGCCTCAGGTTGTCTCTTCCACCTCCATCAGGACCCCAGCCCCAGCTTGACCCTTAATTCATTGATTCAGTTTGGAAAGTGTCCCCTTTCCTCACCGTGCTAAACCTCACTCTGACAGTTCACTTCCATCTCAGCATGTTGTTCTTTGATTACTTACTTCGTCCATAAGTATACTTGCTTCTAATTAGCAGATAGTTTTTACAATGGGGGTAAGTCATCTTATCTGCTCCCATGGATCTTTCCAAGGGAATGACTGAGTGCTCCCAGCTATGTTCTCTCACCTCCACTTAGCGGTGTTTAGTTGCACACTCCAGGTCAGTCTGAGTCTTGTCTTTATTGGCAAATAAATCAGTTCAATTGACAAATGCTACAGGTACTAACTCTGACAACTGCTGTCCTGTGTGCTGGTAATGCAGTAAAGAGCCAATTAGACGGAACTCCTGGCCGCATGAAGCTTTCTGTGTAGAAGCATAAATAAATGAGACAGAGAAAATGACTTCACTGACCTCTCTTTTGAGAGTGGAAGAATCTTATCTCAGAATCACCTGCATGAGGATGTATTTCAAGCTCTTCTCTAATTATAACTAATCATTCATTGAGAACAATTATTTAGTCTAAAATTAGACATAAAAACTTTATTTGACATTTGGGCAGAAACAGCACAAATGCAAGATTCTTCCAAATAAAGCAAAGTAACAGGTAGACAGAGACACTCTCCCGCCCCATGTGTCAGGATAACATGCAAGGCTTTGGCACACTGGGGCGGCAGTGTCTCTCCATTTGGGCCTGCCAGGAGAGAGCAGCGCATTCCTCTGGGAGAAGGCAATGAGGTTCCAGCAAAACTTCCCCACAGATGCTGTCGTTTACTCAACACTTCTTTACAAACATAATGCTTGGGACTGAATAATCCCTGAGGTCATTTCTATAGTTCTTATAATCCAGACACAGAAACTAAGACAAATGTTAATAGCTAAATCAATGTGTGGTTACTTAGTGCATGGAAACCTCCATTAAAGATTCTAAAGTAGTAGAAAAAGGACTGAATTTAGATTGTTAAGTCTGGGGCAGTGGGATCCAGGCATGGTGGTGCACAACCGCAATCCCAGCACTCTGGGAGACTGCAGAAGTAAGATCAAAAAGTCAAGACTAGCCTGGGCAATTCAGCAAGACCTTGTGTCAAATAAATACAAATGGCTGGGATATAGCTCCTTGTGAAGGCCCCAGGGTAAATTCTCAGTCACAAACACACACACACACACACACACACACACACACACACACACACACAGGGTATTGTGAAGACAATTTTATTTCTTAAAATCTGTCCAGCTATTACAGGTCACATCCTCATGAAGTACAGAATGTTGGTATCAAGGAGCTAGAGTTACAGCTTCCTTATGAGCAGCTCCCCGATGCATGGCTATCAGCGAGGACGGATTCTGTTGTAATGGGCAGTGACTTTTAGCACACCATTTTAAGATAGACAAGCCTCAAAATGTGTCTTGAGAAACATCCTGGGGGGATTGTAAAGAGTTAACTTTGCAGTTCTGACTTTGTCCTGGAATTCTCCTCCTTGCCTGAATGGTTAAAGTCTATATATCATTATGGCCAGAGACTGACCTGGTCACATGGTGCAAGGTAAACAACTATGGCCAGGCCTAGACATTCCAATCTATTACCATGGAAACCAAAAATGTATATAAAATGAGAACAAAGGCAGTTAAGTTCCACATTCTCTGGTCGGGAATGGGGGGCAATGACCGGTCCAAACTGATCCTAAATTAAAATTAATTAAAACTCCATTTGTTCTGAATGAGTTTTCTGATCCCCTGCGGAGTTTGACCCGATTTTTTATTTTTGCCGCAACACTGTGAGTTAGGCAACCGCACAAGGTCAGCAGCCATAATGATGCGTGTCACTGGCACAACCGAAGGACACTTCACAAAGAATCAGAGCATCCTCAGCTCATACTGGGGGTCATGTGAATCCCTAGCCCTGTCGATGTTTCTGTTTGCTTCTGTCTCAAGTCTGGAATAACTGCTCAGCCTAGATCATGGAAAGTGCTCAGGCACACACAAACTTGTAAAAATTAATTGTCCACACTTCAAAGTATAACAATATAGGCCTTATAACTAGCTATAAATTAGAATTCTATATTCTATAAAATACAATTCCATAAAATAGGACAAAAGGATCTTTCTATGTATTTCTATAGCATAAGTTTTTGTGCTCCGTAGTTCCCACCAAGCCACCTAGGAAGTACAAACACCCTGGAACGCGGCAGCTGCCCTCATGCTGTTTACCACAGAGCTCCTTTTCCAGGGGAGATGTTCCCAGCAGCCCAGTCAGAGCTTGTTCTCGTTGCTGGGCAGTATTATTTATTGTTACCAGTAGGTTTTAGAGAGAGAAGTGAAGACTTGCAAAACTTCTGAATTCTGTGTGACCTCGAATCACAGTTCTTAGTGCTGCTGATGAGAGGATTGAGTCCCAAGAGAGATGGCGAGTCCGGCCTCAGAGTCTATCTTGGACCTGTCATAATACAGTCTCAGTTTTATAATCTTTATGAAATATTTTTCATTTTGTTTGACAACATTATGCCTCAACCCAGCCTTTTTCTCTCTGTTGAATTTTAAACTATTGTATTATGAAGACATTTGACCTGAAGCCCAGTAATAACCATGTGTTGCCACCTGTAGATGTAAAGGTAGACTTGAAAGCATTTTAATTTAGATTTCAGACTATAGTCTATTTCATGTGCTGGTGGGTGGAGTGCTTTGTGTACGTGTGTGTGTGCATTTGCTAAGTATCACCATTCATGATATTGGCAGAAGAGCATTTGCTCACTATTAAATGGTTTTGTCTCTGGAATTAAAACTAACCTCCCCTACATTCTTAGGGAAGTCAGCTTCCCTAATTTTAGGTGGATTTTGACAATAGAATTGTTAATGTCTCCTTCCTGTACTGATATTACATGATTCTAGAAATCCTCAAGTTTTTTTTTGCAAGGTGTCCATAACATAAAATTTACTATTTAACATCTTAATGTACACAATTCAGAAGCAATACATAAATAATATTTATAACCATCATTGCTTAGTTCACCCTGTTACTTAGTTCATCTTCCCAAAAGGAGACCACACCCCTTAAGTAGACACACACATTCCTCCATTCCCATCTGCTGGCAGCTGCTAATCTGGTTCTGTCACTAAAGTTTGCCAGTTTTGCATATTTTACATAAGTGAAATCCTACAATATGTGACCATTTTTGCCTGTTTTATTTCATTAAATCCCAGTTTTTCAAGGTTAATCTGTGTTGTAGCACGTATCAGAAATTCATTTTTTTTTACGGATGACTAATATTCCATTTTGTGAAATATACCCTGGTTTATTTCCCCTTTCATCAGTTAATACCTGAGAGTTTCCACTTTCCCTAAGAGAACAGTGCTGTTATGAACATCCCTGTGTGTCATTTTCATTGGTGACATATGTAAAGCAAGGAGTGGAATTACTAAGTCACTAATAATTCTAGTCTTAGCTTTCCGAGGAACCAAAGCATGCTGTCTCTCACAACTGATGCACTGTTGCACATTTGCACCAGCAATGCTTAAGCAACCCAGTTTCTGTATATCCTCATCAACTGTTGCTGTTTCCAGGGTGCTTAAATTTTTATGGCCATATTGGTGAATATAAGTGATACTTCATTATGGTTTTGATTTGCATGTCTCTGATGACTAATGGCGCTGACAAAAAATTCATGTGCTTCTTTAGTCATTTCAAACTTTTAGATTTTTTTCAGACTATTTCCTTTATTATGCTTGCATAAGCTGATGCTTACATGGCCGTCTGTGGAGCTGGCACATGCTCAGAACACACCTTCACCTCCTTTTCCCTTCCTCGCTCCCTCCCCTCCCCGTTTCTCCATTTCTTGAGCCCTTCTCCTCTGAGAAAGGTTCTTCTCCTACTTCCTATTGTCTCACTTTTACTTTGCTCTTTATGAAAAATTTGTGTTATTCATATATGAAAAACCATGTGATTGTTAAGCCTCTGTGCCTGATTTATTTCGCTTGACATTATGGTTTAAGAGGTGTGTCCATTTTCCTACAAATGACTCCAATGTGTCCCATTTTAAAATTGAGTTGTCTTGTTGTCATTGAATTGTATCAAAGTTTTCAGATATATACAGCATATATACAATACAGATATTACATAGGCATTGTGTCTACAGATCTAATTATATAATATATATCTTTATATTTATGTTGTTTGCAAACCCCCGTGTACCTTTCCTCTCCCCCTTATGCTATGCTTTCCCACTCCTGAGTCTAGTGGACACCAGATTTGGTGATTATCTTGTGAGCTGGGAAACACTAAGCTGTGTTCTGGTCAGTCCTGCAATTATATGAACCTCAGAACCTCTGACCACATATGAACATGACTAGTCAGAGAGCTTGACTTTCGAGTTTTTCATCTTTGGGTCACACACCTTGTTCTCAGACTTGTTTATGCCATTCTTCCTTGGGAGTTGTTTTCTGAGTTTGTGATGTGGAAATAGACTTGAGACTAGAGGAGATATTGGATGATAAACTTAGTACTGTTCACCTACTTTCCCTTGAATGAGTTGATTTTCCAAAAGAGCTCTTAAATTTTCCAAACTACACAGAAAATTATAAAACTGTAAATTCATAATCAATTTATCAGTGCCTGTATCACAGAGAAACATACAATCAGCTTCTACCTTAATCCTTTTCTAGGGTCGGGCATGTAGCTTAGCAGTGCAGCACTTGTATTACATGTGTAAGACCCTGGGTTCGATTCCCAGCACCACCACAACATCAGCAACAGCAGAACAAAACAAAATCACTTTTCCAAATAAGGTGACCTCCATAGAATGAATGACTATAAAAGTATAAAACACACATTCTACTGTCTAATCTATAAAGATGACTTATAAAACAATGACTCATCTTTGGAAATTTAAATGCTAATATTTTTGTCAAACAAGAATTCTTGTCACTTATATCTTGTTCATGCTCAGAGCCTCTCCACTGTTAGATGGTTGCGTTGTTCGTCCCTGTAGGAGGCCTGGGGCCTTGCTTGATGTCGCTTACAAAACACATTTTCTACCTGAGACTCAAGGTCAAGTATGTTTATTTCAGACTGGTTAAATAAGGTGGAAGATAGCCTACAAGAAGGATTAATGATAAATTATTGACAATGGTCCCAGAGATTTGGAGAAGGGGATGCAAAGGTTATTTTCCATCTTCACTTTTTATTAAGTGGTTATTAAGAGAAATAAACCCGAAGGATCTTCACATTAAGGTCAAGTGGAAGGAGAACACGTAACTGTGTCGGCAGGTCATCTTGGTTTGGCACCTGCTATGCAACCCCTTGTGAGAAATCCGCCCTTGTGAACTCTTCTCTTGGTCCTTCTCCCTAGGGGTGCTTTGGGCCACATAGCAAGAGATCTGCAGTCTGCACCAATGAGCTCCAAAGAGCTTAGTAGGCACAGGCGGGCACAGGCCCTGGCTCTGGGAACTCCCTGTCCTACACGAGATGACCACCTCCGCAACCAAGGAGAAATTCATCAGCCCAGGGGGACCTCTGTTCTCTTTTCCCAAAGGAGATAACATTCTGGTTGAAAGTAAATCATGGAGTTGTATGAGTGTGCAGAGGAATCTAGGACACAGCGTCTGCTCTCCTTTGACGCTGTGCTTGTGAGGGCCACCGTGGCTATAGCTGTACTTTCTATTTGCTCTGCTGTGCGGCAGTGCATTTTTGTTTCATCGCTGCTGTGATATGCTATTTCACGTGTGTTCTGTCGGCTGTAATGAACAATGCTGCGAGGAACATTCTGAGCCTTTGTTTCTGCTGCAGACACACACTGTGTGTCCCGAGCCACAGCCCCCGTGTGCACTCCGCCACAGTGCGCGCTCCCTGTCGGAAAGGTTTCTGAAGGCAGGGCGCTCATCTCCACACCGCCAAGCCTCCATCTCCCCCATCACGCTTGACAGCAAGTCACACTCTTCCCTCCTTTCCACGCTCCAGCTATCAAATTGCTGGTCAGCCCGTTGCCAGAAGTCACCAAATCACTGTCTATTTTTAGGCAGACAGGGGAGACTACCCAGTACCTTCTGCCCACAGCCTTACTCAGTAGAGCAGATAAATATGCTCATCCCTGATTACTGCTCTCAAAAACCTATAAAGCTCCCATTTTTCCTTCCCACCCCACTGTACCTCATCATTTCTCAGAGTTGCTTTTGTGCACAGAGAGGCAGGGCAGTCCGGGGGGCTGTAAAGCATGAGGGGCATCTTTCTTATCGCAGTTTGCTTCTGTTTGGTCCAAAGGAACACAGGTAAATGTCTCCCAGACGACCCTGGTGACGGGGGGGGGGGGGGGGGGGGGGGGGGGAGGTGCAGGAAGACTGCAGAGGTGTGCCTGTGTGGGAGCAGCATGAGGTGACTCTGCCGGCAGGGGCTGCAGGTGGATTACCCAGGGCTCTGCCCCGGACCACTTTGATCTCTTTTAGGAAAAAATTTTAAAAGCCAAAAAAGGGTTATAACAAGAGATGGAATAATCTCTTTACTCTGGTACAGATAGGAAGTGTTCCTTGCAGTCTTAGGGAAAATTTGAGCAAATTGGGAACCCTCAAGTGTCAGAGCTGGAAGGGAAGCAGAGATCCTCTGCTGCAGCCCCATGGGCCACAGTTAGAAAACCAAGGCTCAAGGAAAGTATTAATTTCTGCTGTGAGTGAGGACAGTCACAGGTCTCCACACTGACAGCAGCACTCCTCTGGCTTTCTTAGACAGCCCTGGAGGAAGTGAAACGATGGCTTGTTAAATGAATTGCCCAAGGAGGGAGAGTGAGTTATTGGAATAAAACTAGAATCCAGATCCCCGAAAACCTCAGCCGCTGGATCCTTTATCTTTATGAAAGGTGGAATCCTAGTCTTCACTGCTGCCCCTCCCACTCTCAGTGGGGCTGAACTGACCCAGGACCACAGAGTAATCTCTGTGTGGGTATGGAAGCAGATATTATGAGGACTATTATTATAAGCAAGCAAGACCAACACCACGTTGTCGTTCAGGGTACTGGAGATTAAATGCCAGGCCCATGCACTGAGCTGTATTCCCAGTCATTCTTTTTTTTTTTTTCCTTGTTTTGAGACAAGAGTCTTGCTAAGTCAAGTCATCCACGCTGGGCTCACATTTGCCTGCCTTAGCCTGCTAAAGTGCCAGGATTACAGACATAAGCCACAACTTTAGCAGCTATTGTTTTTAACAATGGTGATAATTGGTATTTGCCGACACAAGAAAGATCTTTCTTGCAACTATTTCCTTCCCAAAGTGCCTTCCTTATGGGAATTTGAGGTGCTTAGACTTGACTTATAAGCCTCAAAGTCCTGATTTGATCTCCTTCACTTTATTATAGAGATAAAGCTACTGACCTACGTCCAGCTGGCCAAGCCTGGTGGAAGAGCCTTTCCTTAGGGCCTGTTGTGAGCCGGGTGATTGTCATACAATGTGCTATGCAATCCTTCTGCTGTTTAAAGATAAAGCTACTGACCTATGTCCAGCTGACCAAGCCTGGTGGAATAGCTTTTCCTTAGGGCCTGTTGTGAGCCGGGTGATTGTCATACAATGTGCTATGCAATCCTTCTGCTGTTTAATTCTGGAGACACTGAGCTACACATTACTGCTCCTATTTTAAGGCTAAGAAATCAAAGTTCAGCAGCTGGAACTTGTTCAAAGACAGGGAGTTTTTTTTTTTTAAGAATATGGCAAACCATTGGCATTTGTCTGAGGTTGTCTCTTACTGTCTTCAAAGTGTGAACTCAATATGCACCCTGCTCTGTTGAATTCACAGGGGATATCCCACCGGGAATCAGAAACACCATCTGCCTCCTACAGCATGGGAAATGTAGGCTTTTTTTCTGCCATTCTGGCGAGAAAAGAAGTGACATTTGCTCTGATCCCTGGAATAAATGCTGTATACCAAATGTAAAGGAAGAAGAAATACAGAAACCACCAAATAAAAACCATTCTGGAATCTAAATCTGGGCTCCCAGATGGCAGAGATCTCAAAGCATCCCACAGGCTCAAAAGAGTCATGGCTGGTACTGAGCGTTCGATAAACATCTGTTCAATAAATCTACCACCAAAGGAGAGGGTCCGATGAAAGAATTTTCTGGAGAGCTTCCTTTCTTTGCCTTTAAAAAAAGGAATTTCAGGTTTTGTAATATTCCAGCTTCTCTTTCTACTTCTTCATTCCTTATTCCAGGTAATATGTCTTACCTACCCAAAGGTGGGGTTAGAATAGAAACCGAGCTCTAATTCTTATCAGCGGAGGGACAGAAACACAGGCAGTCTACTGGCCTTGTCCCCACTACCTTCCTCTGACTAATTCCTTGCAGCTCTACCATAGCCCCCGCAAATAATAATACCAATTCTATTGAAATAGAATTTTGCTTTTAAATGTTGGGTTAGCTAACCCAAGTAATGCACCAACTTGATGAGTATGCATTAAGGCAAAAGCACTTCATTGTAGAGATGGAAAGAAAATGCATATCATAAAGCTAAGCAAACAGGTTCTTGGTTTGCTAACCAATCAAAGTCTGCTTTAACATTTCTTCCAAAGCCCAGATTTCTGAGGAGTTAGATCAAAGGCAAGCCTTGTCCATGAGGACTCTGGGACATTTGCCCGGTCTTTGCTGTTTTGTTTCTTTCTGGTTTCTGCTCAGACTTGTCATCCACTCCGTGCCTTTCAACCAGTCATTTCAAGAGCACTGAATGTTAATTACTGTTAAGGAATACAAAGACAACTAAAATAAATGTGCTCATGTATAAAAGACCATGAGCCAAGATCTCTCTAGATTATGAAACTGCTTAATGAGATGCAGCATGTCTATATTCCTATTCACTGCCTCAATCATATGTTTGTAAGTCAGCTGAACCTACTCTAAAAGTCACCCGGAGAAAGCATAACATTGGCGTTTCTGTCTGGATTCCCGCCTCAAGTTGCAGTGACTATTGGTATAAGACCGTTGGGTTCTGCCCAGCCTCTTCTAAACCCACTGCCGGGATGGTGACACAGACCCCTGGGCCTGCACAGAGTGGAGTTTCTGGAGCCCTTTTTTCTCTGAGTGTGAGACCAATTCCCTGCCCCATGCCCCTGCCTGTTCAGAAGATGCTGACCCCGGATTAGGTTCTGTTCCCAAGTCAGTCAGGAGCCCCTGTCCTGAGCCTCCCGTTCCTCAAATTAAGTGAAAGGGTGGGGCAGCTCTCAGATCTCAGCCTAGATGCAGTCACCACATCTATGGTCCTGGGGGGAACTCCCTGAAGCAAAGTGATGAGGCCCCATCCCACAGCAAGAGGCTGGAAAGGGAGCGCAGAGGCCAGTCCGGCCCCAGGGATTGTTACCGGCCACTCAGGCTCTTCTGGTTGCGGCGGATCAAATCAAAGGGGGCCATGTACGTGGGTACGAAGGAAAAAGGGTGTATTCAAAGCCAGCTTGGAGGAAAGAGAACCGTTTCCCTCATATCGCCATCTCCTTTACAGAAGGACAAAGGTCTTTTGTAGGAAGGACCAGAAGAGACAGGGGCACGGGCAGATCACTCAGATCTTCACACTGCTGCTCTATCACTCCGTTACTCCCGCTCTAACAGTCACTTCCGGCTCTATCACTTCCGGCTCTATCACTGCTGCTCTATCACTTCCGCTTGGTCACTCCCGCTCTAACAGTCACTTCCGGCTCTATCACTTCCGCTCTATCACTTCCGGCTGCCCTCAGCATCTCCCACCTTTCCTGTGAAAAACAAACCATGCCGCCTGGTCCCTGGAGCCTGCACCGGCATCTCCTTGGCTTCTTTGCGCTGGAGAGAGGAGGTGTTGCTTTGTGCTCAGCAGGAGGAAGTCTGGAGAATTGCTCATCTCTAAAAGGAAAATCCCTCACTTCGAAAGTTGCACTTTGCAGGGCCTGCGCGTCGCAGGACTGGAGCCGAGCGGCTGAGGTCCGCACAGGACGGGGCCGCGAGCCACCGGGAGGCGCAGACGCCGTGTTTGCAGGGGAGCCCAGTGCCCCGCCCCGAGGGCCGAAGGAGCGCCAAGCCCTGTTTCCAGCCGTGTAAAGTGGACTCGAACTTGGTCCTAGCAGGTCCAGCTGCGATTCCGAGATCCACAAATCCTGGGTTTTTTTCCCCACCCAGAAACCAGTGAGGCCAAGCGGCAGCGCGTCGATCCCACGAGACGCTGCCAGGGAGAGCGCGCAGCTTCCCCTCCGCCCGGGACGCCCGCTGCGGAGCCCAGCCGGCGCCTCCCTCTGCTCCTCTAGGTTTGCTGGATCCGTCCCGACCGGAAAGCGGCGGTGGTCTCTGCAGGGCCAGGGTGTGGCCACGGACGAGGTCCACACGGGCGAGGTCCACAGCCGCAGGACCCGCACGCCTAGACCTCAGCCGGCTCGGCCCAAGCTCAGGCCACCCTGGGGTGTTGCGCGGTCCTTTTTGGGAGCACCGTGCAGCACCGGGGTTGAGCCCGGGTCTCAGGTACGTTAGGCATGAGCTTTTCACTGAGCCACACCGCCTCCTTTTCCAAATTTACTAGTGCCCGCTGCACGAAGCTTGCACCCGTCCTAGAGTGGGCGGTGTACTTAACAGATCTTGCTCTGTTTTAGCGCCTTCCCCTCCGAACCCTCCTGCTCCCTCGGTCTCCAGATCCCGGTCCTTATTATGAATCATTATTATTATTGTTGTTGTTATGAGTTCGTGTTTACAGAGTACAGTCCCCCCCGCGGTGTTTGGTGCGACTCACCTTACATTGCTCGTGTCCCCTCCCCTTGCCCGCCCACCTCCAGCTCTTGGACCCTTCCCTCCCGCAAAAGCTCTGTCTCCCCAATTCCTTGTGTCTGTCTTTTGCTGTTTGTTTGTGCTTTGCATGACCAGGCTCTTTGTCAGCCCATCTCCCCAAGTTGATCAGCTTGTCCTTGCTGTGAGACACCCCAGCACAGGGTCAATGTGGCTGGGGAGAGGTTCCGAGAGGCGCCCAGGGACTCCGAGACACCGGCAGCCCAGTATGCTATCCTGGAGAACTGGTATTTTAAAGGTAGAAACTGATCTAGTAAACTTTGTTTTAACCCAACATCTGAGGACACTAAAAGCAAAGATGCCGTCTCACAAAGCTCAGCAGCTGAGTGGGAGTGTGGCCACAGGAAAGAGGAATCGTGGTGCCTGCCGCTCTTTCTTCAGAGTATAATTAGACTCACCGTGCCCCAGGGACCCCGCCTCCTCTGGTGAGCGACCCAGTACCCAGAATGAGGACCCTTTCCTCCCTCAGATTGCCCCTCATCCTCCCTGGCCCTGTCCTGGGTTCCGTCACTCGCTCGGCAGAGTCTGCTGCTCTGTCTCCCTGTCCAGCGGGCCCTGCCTGGTGAGCCTCAACACTCTGCTTCCAATGTTCACATGCGGATGGGACTCTGAACATCAGAGGCTATGTCTGCATGCCACAAATACTCATATGTACAGCTTTTGTGGTCAACCAGAAAGTGCAAGTTACACAAAGGAGGAAATAAACCAGGCCAGGCCCAAAGCCCAGGTCTTGGTGCGCTGCTGCCCTTCTCTCCGATCCACAGCCGGAGGAGGTGTGGGCGAGAAGCCTCAGGGCTTTCCTCCGAGACCTTAGCCTCAAGCTTGTCACTACTGAGAGCCCAAATCCCTGCCTTTCATCCTGCAGTTTTCCAGCTCTCTTCCTGTCCCTCTCCACCTCCTTCCCATCCTGGGGCTCAAGCCTCAGCCGCACTTGCAGAAGAGGAAAGGAGAGGAAGCCCCTGTGTCTGGCTCTCACAAAACCATCCTCGGAGAAGGCAGAGCACTGCGGAAAAGCAAAGACTGGGCATCAAACCTGAGTTCTTCTGAGTCAAGGGGAGCCTCTGGCGCCTCCTCTGCGTCTGGGCCCCAACTGTTCCTGGAGATGACAGCAGGTCCACAGAAGCATCTCCATGACAGAAGTCTGATGTGGGCTGTGTGGGCGATGCACTTTGTTATCTCCTGTTTGAATCATGTTAATTCAAATAAGACGTTGTAAGAGTGCTGGGAGGTCACTGTGAATGTGGAAACAGTAGGCACCACACTTGAATACCCTGTTTAGAGTAATTCACTGCTCAAAATACGCACAGACACGTACAAGTACGCATGTATTCATGGCGACTCACTGCAATTCAGCCTGTGTGGATTTCTTCCCACCCTTCATAAGCCGGTCCTTCGTGCAGCCTCAGTGTCCTCAGACTCCGGGCACTCGGCCACCTCTCCAGCCAGAGCTGCCACCCCCAGCTACCCACTTGGAGTCCTTGCATGCAGATTAACAGCACAGAAAGGGGAGGGACTTGTCCCATCTCCTGTCTCGAGGGGTAATTTGCTCCCACACAATCCTACCACCATGCATTACTCTGCAGGAAGGGGATGTGGGAACACTGGGAAACTCCAAGGCCAACTCTACCTCCTCACACTGGCCTGGGCTGGAGCAGCCATCTCCCAGGGTCTCTCCCACCTGCAGGTGATGCTTTCCTTCAAGCTCTGCAGCAATAAATAGGCAAGGAAGTGAAAAATGAGAAGCCCTTGTAACACCCTCTTGGAGGACCTTAGGCCATCCGTATACATTAGTGATGCTGGACTAGCTCAATGTACTAAAACTCCACCTATGAAATTGTCAAGTCCTTCTCCTGGAGAGAACCTAGATAAACATGATCACTTATTTCTCAGCCACTGAGACTAAGACCTCTAGCTTTAGGAAGCCCAGCCATGGCCCTCGGCCACTCCCTTACTCCAGAGAGGAGCAAGCACTTAGCACACTTGCAAGGCCATGACTCCACCTCTAGGGTCTGGTCAGTCCTGAGGGAGACTGGATGCCAGACAGGTGTGTGGCTCCTGGTCTGACTCAGGAGCAACGCCAAGCGTGTGTTAGATCATCTGTGGTTACTATCGATGTAACTGCTGGAAGCTGTCACAGGAGCTCCCACAGAGGAGTGGCCCACCCCATAGACAGGCCAGTGAGGGCTAGGTGGACTCTGTGGTCCCCCCTGGGGTGTTTGGAGGATACAGAGACCACCATGGCAGCTGAGCCCCAGTGATGCAGCACTCAGACTAGGTCGGTCCAGTGTGCAGGTGCAGGATTCTAGTGTGGACCTCCAGGAAGGCAGGCATGCTCTCAAGGCACACCCAGCATCACCTGTGTGAGTCACCTTATTATCACCATAGCAGCACACCTGAGAAGATGAAAAAAACATTCATTTTAACTCACACTTTTGGAGTTTCAGTACACCATCAGGTGGCCCTGTTCCTTTGGGAAGGCCCCCAGTGATGTAGGACCACCTTCCCAACAGCACCCCTGGGGTCTAAGCCTTGAGTGGTTAGGTCTCGGAAGGAAGTTGGAGACCCGAAGCACAGCACCAGCTCCCTAGTGCTAACTGAATGCTTTCTCTGCCCCAGCTTCTGTGCTGAGGACTCTCAGGGCTTTATCTGACCATATATGGAGTGGTGTGCATATGCCCACTGCAGACAGGAGACAGCTGAGGTTCAGAGAGGCGAAGTCACTTCCCCAGAGGCACACAGCTGAATGAGGAAGCTCTGTTCCAGTATGCCTGGGAGTCAGAAGAGCTCCTCGGTGTGCCTACTTAGGTTTGAGGAATTTATGATTGCATCGAAAGGCGATGGAGGACCCAGCTGCGTCCCCAGTCTCACCCTCTTTCCCTTATGCCACATTCTACCCCATAATATGCAGGACTTGGGAGGTTCACACACAGTGTCACTTCTAGCCCTCCTTCTGTTAGCGAGTAGTGACTGTGAGACTCATGAGGTTAGAGCCATGTTAGAAGACCGCAAGCTTTGTGCTGCTGTTCAGGTTACACACATGATCTGTAGATTTTAGAGGCAAAGAAGTGGAAGGTTAATACTGCGCAAGACAACACAGCTGATCAAGTGCAACCCGGGACTGAAATCAGCACCTTTTCCTCCTTCTGGTGGAAATACATAACGTATTTTTCTTTTTGTTGTTCTTGTTACTGGGAATCGAACTCAGGATCTTGTGCTTGCCAGGAAGACCCCAGTGCCACTGAGCTATATCTCTGGCCCTTAAAACTTAATATACTTTTTTTCTGGTGGAAAAATGTGAAAGGACTTTGGGGTTTCTGCCCAGCCTCAAGTCTTCCTAGATTTTTAAGGAAGGAAAGAGCTGTTGGCATTCCTCGGCTAAAGCCCCCGGGAAATCATCTCTGGGTACCTAAGAGTCAGCTGAAGAATGAGAGGCATGGACTTCTGCCCTATCTTGCGGGAAAGGAGGTGGGCAGACAGCTGACGGTGGCGAGGGAGAGCACCTGTATCAGCCTGGGTACCGGAAGCTGACACTGGGTGATTTTAAGTTTAAAGCTCTCCACATTCACAAAAGAACTGTTCTCCTCCTTTCACTTGAACTTTCAAAAAGGATTTGAAACAGTTGTACACATTTGTCTGCTTGAAAACTGAAAGGGGCAGGAGGCATAAACCCTTTATTTACATCTGCTGCAAAGCCTTTGAGTGGCTGTCTTGGGTCTCCTTAGGCGTAAGTCTCTGTCCTGTAAGGCCACCGCAGAGAGAGAGCAAAGTTGGGAGAATTGTGTCTCCAGAAGCGGCAGGCAGGTATATGGTGAGGCTGTGTGGTGTGGAAGAGGAAGAGAGGAAGTGGCAGTGGGGCCAGTCATAGAGTGGGTCCCAAAGTGGGGAGAGCTCAGCACCAGGAACTGCAGTGAAGACTGAGTACTCAGGTCAGCAGGCACAAGGAAGCAGCCCATACAGGACAAAACCAAGCCAAGGGCTAAGCTTCAGAGTCAGGAACTGCCCATGCTGTAAGAGCAGGACAAAGATGTCCGGCCAAGGTCCAGCAGTCCTGGGGGAGACAAGCCCTGTGCAGGCAGCAGTGGTGCTGGACTGAGGTTCCCAAACCCTTCCTTAGCATCCCCCTGGGCATGCTGTGAGCTCATCTGACCACCTGACTGATGCCTGAAACTCCCACAGGCTGCTCACTATCCTCATGGTTAACCAAAACTCCCTGACATGCCTTCAAGGGCCAGACCTAGGAAAGCTCTGAATAAACTCCTCAGCTGGAGCTATTCCCTGTTAAGTGCCATCCAACACAAGGTATTCTAATTATTTGTGAGCTCCACGCTATATTCTATTTCCCAGAGTTTTTATTTTGTATTTCCTATGCGTATAACATTTTTCTGTTTGCCCCTTGAGCTACATCGTCCCATTTGCTTTGGCTATAATTTCTCTGGGAAGCCAATGCTGAGGCCCCGTGCGCAGGCCAGGGGCCCTCCTGCACTCCCTTAGTAGCTGGGACCTCAAGCAGCACCTCTCACTCTGCAGGTGACTGTCTACCCCTGCCGCTGCCCTCAGGAGACCCCTGGCCCACCAGAGCTGCATTAAGTGCACTGCTCTTTCTTGATCACTTAGCTCCATGTCTAACTTATATTTGGGGAAAGAAAGAAGAAAAGAAGGAGGAAGGGAAGCAGGAAGAAGGAAGGAAGGAAGCATGGATGACCCAAACCAGCCCAGTACTGGCATCTGGAAGGACGGTTAGCCCAGCCCCACAGTGATGCAGGGAGGACAGAAGGGACCTGTCTTTCCTGCCCGGGTTCCAACTGGCCCCGCCCTAGGATGAGGGTGCGGGAAGAGGGAAGCACTGGCTGCCAAGCCAGGCAGAGGGGCGGCAGAGTCACAGGTGACTCTCAGATGCATCAGAGGTGGTGACGTGCGGGCCTGAGAGAAATTGTTTAAGCTGGAGAAATTCTGGGAGCAGCAGGTTTTGTTTGTCTGCGCACATCTGCAGGATGTGATATTTGTATTATGTGTGTGAAGTCAGTACATATACACAGCATGTTTAAATTCATTTATCTACTCTCCTTCTAGTCCCTCTCTCTCTCTCTGTCCCTCTCTCTCTCTCTGTCTCTCTCTGCTTCTTAGTACATGTGTGTAGTACATGTACGGTTGCCCTCCTTGTGAGGAGTTGGTACACACACAGACCACATCCTGATGCCCTTTTCCACCAATCCCCTGATCTTCTTCATTTTAAACATGTTTTTGCAGTAATAATATCTACATTCCTCGTGTGAAGTTGGGACACGTTCATAACGCATCCGGGTTCATTCGTTCCTTACCCCAGTCGGCTTCCCCTACCCCCATCTTTTACCCCCTTCCGCTTTGAGAACAACCTGTCTGCCTGCTTCCTCTTACCCACCTTACAATGTCCTTTATTTTTTACTCTGGGTTTCTCACATAAGAGAAACTGTGATATTTTTGCTTGTGTGTATGATTTATTTCACTTAACATTGTGATCTCAACCTGCATCCGATTTCCTATAAATGACCCACGTTTATCTTTCTTTATGGCAGGGTCGTGCTCCATGGTGTGTAAGAGGCCTCTTCTAAAATTTAGCTATCACAAAGTACGCTGCTGTCAACATGGGTTTGTGTGTATCACGGTAATAGGATGTCTTTTATTCTTTCAGGAAAATACCTAAAAAGAGAATTGCCGGATCAAGTGGACTTTCTAGTTTAATTTCTTGAAGAGTCTCCATAGTGTTTTCTTTAGTGGCTGTTGTCATTTACACTCCCACCAACAACGTAGAAGGATCCTTTTCCCCTGCAGCTTTGCCAGCATTTGTTAGTGTTAGATTTCTTGGTGGTGTGGGGTAAGATTGAATTTCACTGTTATCTTATTCTGCTTTTCTCTAATGGTCAGTAATGCTGAGCATTTCTTCCTGTATTTATTGGCATTTGTACTTCTTCTGTGAAATGTCTAATTTTTAATTCGATCTTTTACTTTGAGGGAGGTCTAATTTTCTGAGTTCTTTATATAGTCTAGATATTAGTCCTCTGTCTGAAGATAGTTGGCAAAATATTTCTCCCATTCTGTAGATTTTTCTTTTCACCATTTCTTTTGTTGTAAGAAGACAATTAATTTGATATGACCTCACTTGCTGATTCTCAGTAAGATTCCCTGTTCAGTTTGAGTTCTGTTCAGAAAGTCCTTGCCTATGCATATGACTTTAAGAGTTTTACCCTATTTTATCTTTCAGCAGTTTTAGTATTTTGTCTTAACATTTGTTCCTTTGGCCCATTTTGATATTAGTTTAGCACATGGTGAGAGATATGGGTCTAGATTCAGTCTTCTGCACATGGGTAGCTGGTTTTCCTGACACCATCTATTAAAAAGACTGTCTTTGTTCCAGTTCATTTTTTGGCCCCTGTGTCCAAGATTAAGTAGTTGAACATACTTGTATATCCCTGCATCTCTGTTCTGTTCCATCGGTTCACACATCTGTATTTGTGCTAATGTCATGCTGTTTTTAATCCCCATAGCCTTGTCATGTAGCTTCGAGTTCAGGGCTATGATGCTTTCCATTTTGCTCTTGTTACCAAGGATTGCTTTTGCTATTCTGGGTCTCTTCTTGTTCCATATGAATTTTTACATCATCAAGTACCTCTATCCCTCTTCCTGTGAGAAGGGACTGTTTCCTTTCACAAGATGCATGTGCCCTCCCTCCAGGAGAGGAAAACACCCTCAGTTAAGCATGATTGGACCAAAAGCACAGGCAAATTTACCCCACGAGGCAGAACTGGACTTGGTGCTTTCCCAGCAGAGGGAACCTAGTGAATGAGCCAGCACAGGGCTTCCTGAAATCCACTCTGTCTATCCAGCCAATAGCAAGGCCTGATGACTCACAGGACAGAATGTTCAGGTGTGATGCCCCATGGTGGGTGTGGTGCACGTCACAGGTGAGCACAAATAAAGGAACTAGAAAAGCTTCACATTTCACTGTTGCTGTCATTGTGTTATTGTTGGGAGGAGCCTGAAGATCCCCCAGTTGTTCCAGCCAGTGTCCAGGAAGCTTTGCGTCTCCAGCCAAAATAATGTCCTGACCCTTAAGGAATCAACTTCCTCTAAGGTGCTTAATGCCTCTTGGCTGCTTTCAAAATTACTAAAATGTCACGGTCCCCCTATAAGGATCTGACTAGGTGAGGTGGGCCCTTAGCTATTTTTGTTAAGATAGCTGAGCGCAACTGTTGTGTAATGGTGCTGAGCCCATCACTTGAAGCAGAGTCATGCTTCCTCCTGAGCAGCGCACTGTGGGCCTGGCCCAGTGTGGCCCCTCTGCTGTGGGTTGCAGCATTCTGCTGCTGTGGCCCATATGAAGCACGTGGCATCCCCTGTGCAGCCGCTGACAGAGGACAGTGATAGCCTTCCCTCTTTCCTCCTGCTCCTGAACTCCTTAGCACGCCTTCCCTGCACTGCCCTGGTATACCTAGAATATTTATTGCAGTTTCTCTGCATTTGTTCAGAGGATAACAAAGTGCAGCAAATTTATGATTTCCCCAGAAGAGGAAACACTCTTGCTGAATCCCTGGAAGGGGCCGTTTTTCCCAGTGGGTCTTACCTGCTCCAACCTCAGTCTCTTTCTTCCAAGTACCTTCCTTTGCCACTTGCTGACATGTTCTCACCACTTCTACCAACACGGAGAGGTCCTTCCCTATTGTCCCAGCATGGCACTCAATTGCACTGGCCAGAGCAGCCTTCAAGAGCAGCAGGGGGGCAGTGGGAGTGTCCAGGGACACCTCACTGCAGAGAACATCAGACCCGGGGGGCTGGGCCCTCCCAGGCACTTTGTGGAGAATGACAGAGGCCTTCATCACATGCGCTCAGCAGCATGAGCACATCTGCTGACTCCTTAGCCCATAACCTGTGAGAGGAATAGCTGCTCCACTCCCCAGGACAGGTATTTGGTGGGAAAGATTGTCCAGTCTTACTCCACAGGAAGACAGGAAATATTTCTGTAATTACTAAGATGTTCCTTGCTTCCCTGTGTGTTACAAACTCATTATTAATAAAGCACCACCTGTTTCTCTGGTGTCCCACTTCAGCTCTGCTGGGATAATTAGGGCCCATTGTCATCCCCTCTTTGTATCTTAGGAAGTGTTAGAGCTGGATTTTTCCAATTAGGATACAATTAAATGATTGTGTTGTCCTTAGGAAATGAGAAGATGTAAGCAGAGGGAGTTTGAACCTCCAAAACAGAGTGAATAAAATGTGTTCCTCTTGAAAGTGTTTGTCTCCACAGCAGAGAGGAAGTCACACACCTCTCTGTGTCTGTGTTTGTGTGAGAAATAGGTAGACCTTCAAAGAGGGATGCAGATTTCCAGCCCCAAAACTTTCCACCTCCAAAATAACACATTTTGATGTCATTTGATAAAAGCTGAAATACATATTTGACTCATTGATACATAAAATGTCCTAAAGAACTCATAACCTGATTTGAAGATGTCTAGTGCTGAGCTTGAGCAACTATTCATGAGTAGGTATTCAGTGGTGAGATAGTATCCCATATATTCAGAGATTTGAACTTTAGAAAGAGGAAAAACTAGATTTTAATTTTATAACCAAATGATCTTGTTCCATTTTGCACTTCTATACAGTAATACACAGACTGGGTAGCTTATAAGGAGCAGAAATGTATTTGAGTCATCTTTCTGGAAGCTGGGAACCCTAGATCTAAGAGTCCATTTCTGGCCAGTATCTTCTTATTGCATCATTCCGTGGTAGAAGAGTAAACAGAAGGCAAGAGAAGGAAAGCGAGAAGTGGTAGAACTCATCCCCTTACTGGGAGCCCCTCCCACAGGCGTAGCTCATGAGCGAAGCTTTGCATGACTTAGTAAGCTCCTGCTGCACGGAGGATCAAGTTTCCAGCACATAGACTCTGGGGCACTTTCGACTATAATGCAAAGGAACCACAAAAGATAAGAAAACAGTTAACAAAAGGTCCTTTCCTATTATATAGACTGTAAAGGAGTAAATTTTCCAAGCAAAAGACAGAAAGTGACTGAGGAGATAAAGATGCAAGGTTTAATTGTATGTTGTCTGTGAGAGATTAACAAAGCTGAAAGTGGAGGAATGGAAAAAGATATTCCATGCAAATAATAAACAAAAGAGTGTGGAAGTGGCTGTCCTTATATGAATTTTAAGTAAAAACAAGAACCATAGAAGGTACCTGTGTAACTATAGAGGAAGTTGATTCCTCAAGAGGATGTAACAATTGTAAATGTATAAAGCAAATGTTAGCAAAACTGAAAGGAGAGACAGATAGCATTTCTATAATTTTGGGAAAACTCACCACTCCACTCAACACTGGAGAGATCATTCAGATCAAACTAATAAAATACAAACATGAGCAACTGTATGAACAAAGTAGACCTAACAGATGTATGTAGAACAGCTTATTCAAGAGCAGAAGCTACACTTTCTTCTTAATATCTTAAAGTAGACAATGTATGAGATCCCAAAAATTTCTTAACAAATGTAATATTTAAATCATATTATTTATGTTGTCACAACTGTATGGTATGAAACTGGAAATAATAGTAGGAACAAAATAGGAAGTTTCTTAAATATGTGGAAATTAATCAGTACATCTTGGAACAGCCAATAGATCAAAGAAGAAATAAAACAAAATATCTTGAGACAAATGAAAATGGAAGCAACACATCAAAACTTATAGGATGGGGCAAAAGAAACACCAAGAAAGAAGTTTACAATATTAAGAAACAAATCTCAAATAAGCACCTTAACTTTAAACTTAAGAAACTGGAGGGAGAAAAAGATGGTGACCGGGTAGGCAGCCGAGGGGGAACCTCCTGGAGAAATCCCACCCAGACAAAGGAATATAGCAATATCAGAAGGACAGAAAGAAGAGAGGGGTATACCCCAAACCCAGGAAGGATCTGAAATAGGAACAGAAGCCCTCGGAAAGACTAAGCAAAACCTCTTCTGGAGAAAAGGTTCAGAGGACCTCCATGGAGCAGTTGGAGGGAGAGGAGACAGAGAAAGAGGAAGGCACCACTCTAAACACACCCTTGGCCCATGCCCTCATTCCAGCACTCGCAGCTTCAGCTTTGGAGACCCACGCTCATGGAAGCCTCCCAACTTGGCCAGGGAAGAGCAGAGTTCTGAGAGCTGGTCCAGGGCTGGAGAGGAGAGAGCACAGCCGGCGAAAGAAGCAATGGTGGTCAGTCGGGAGCAGTTACCAAACCCAGCGTGAGGATAAGAAGTTGCAACAGCCACTGAAGCAGAATCCCCACCCTGTAGCAACTTTCCTAATCAGCACCTGGAGACAAAGTAGAGTCAGTGCAACTAGTACACAGCCCACCACAAATGGTTCTGCACCTGCCACGAGGCTGTGGCTCCCCACCTCTCCACTGGGTGAGTGGCTACCAGTGGAGAGCAGCAGGGGAGTGTCAATGGTGACCCTGGAGCCGCAGCGGCTCCCAGGGATCCAGCCAGGGAGTGGACGGGGGATGGAGCACAGCAATGGGAGGGAGCTGCGGGTGGAGGTGGAACACATGGCTCCATGCCCATCTCACTTCAGCATCAGGCAGAAAGCATGAGCTGAGTTGCCGGGCTTCAGCTCCCACCCTGCACTCTCCCTGTGAACACCCTGAGACTCGGCAGCCAGCAATGGGACAAATCCACGGGCTTCAGGACTCATCCCAAACTATTAAGATGAGCCCCAAGAGGGTCTCCTTACGGCTTTCACATGTGAACCTTGCATGAACCCATAGCAACAAATTAGATGAAAAGCAGCACACTGGGAGTCCGAAAAACAGCAACATACTCTACACAGCAGATCCGAGAAAATCCTCCAACTCTATTCTAGAACTAATCTCTAAACCCAGTTCATATCATGGAATACCACAGTGAGCATGGGCCAGGGAGATTTTAAGCCCTTGTGCCAAGCATTGTAAGTTCGTCCAGTGCCCAGCTGCAAGGGGTGGGGAACAGCAATACCGGAAATCAGGAGGAGGGAGGAGAAGAAAACAGGGACTCTGGTATCAAGGCAATGGGACAGAGCTGAGCAGTGCGCCAAGGGGGCCCCCACAGCCTGGCCCCACCACTGTGGGCACCCCACAGACTGGACCACCCCCCACAATGGTGACAGGGTGGAGCTGGGTGGGCCACTGTGAGCATAGGTGCTTTTGCACCTCCTACCAGGGCAGTTTGTAGACACCCATGTATGTTATAGTATACTCTGAGGCAGATATGTCTCTTCCCAAGGTGAGAGTCCAAGGGTATAGATAATCCCAGGAGTACAGTTATTATCACAGGGAAGATGACTAATTGAGTAGTAGAGCAATGGAGATGAGGGAGGAGAAAATTGAAAGATCAAACAAGACATCATCTGTATAATTGAGTAACAAATGTGAAGGTATCATTATGTAAGACAATATCCAGAGCTAATTCCCTTCTATATTCACTATAATTTTGTATTTCCTTAATCGTTTTTGTATTCAGAAGTAAAGATAACTTTATGTAATACAGCATCCAGTGCTAACTCCCTACTATCTTCTCTATAATTTGGTATTTCCTTTAATGTTTATGTGTTAACTATGGTGAAGATAACATTATGTAATACAACATCCAGTGCTAATTCCCTACTACATTCTGTATAATTTTGTATTCTCTGTATTGTTTATGGGTTATTCCAGCTTATTTGTCTCCATTCTCTTGTCTTTAAAATAAAATTTAAAAAAAAGAAAATTAAACTAAGACTGAAATCAGCAGAAGAAAAATAATAAAATCAAGGAAAAAGAGTCTACAGAAGTGATAGGAAAGATCAACAAAAATAAGAATTTTTTTGAAAAGGTAAACAAAACAGAAAAATTTCACTAGACTCGCTGAGGGAAAAATGAAAGATTCAGATAAATAAAAGCAGAAATGAGAGAGGGAACATTAATATCAGTGCCTCCAAAACACAAAGCATCATGCAAAACAAATACGAATAATTATACACCAAAAAAGTGGATAACTTAGAAACAATGGATAAATTCCTAGACTCATACCATGTGCCCAAACTGGGTGGTAAAGAAGTAGAAGTCTGAATATGCCAGATGGAACATTTAATGAGTGATAAAATATGATCTCCCAACAAAGAAAAACTCAAGAGCAGGTAGTTTCTTAGGTAAATACTACCAAATATGTACAGAAGAATTATAGTCAGTCTTTCTCAAATTCTTCCAAAAGAGTGTTCTGCTTCCCAACTCACTTCAGAAATCAATATTACCCTACAACAAAGGTCCAATAAAGACAGCAGAAGGAAACTATAGTCCAGAATAGAATCCCTGATGAACATGCTGCTCCATTCCTCATTAACATATATGCAAATGAATCCAACAGCACATGGAACTAATCAACCACCATGATCAAGAGGTATTTATTTTTTTATGGGATGTAACAATGGTTCAACATATATGTCAGTAAAGGAAGTATTCTACATGAACAGAACAAAGCATAAAAAAGAGTCCCCCATATGGTAGATTCAGTAAAATCTCCCTCAAATTACCTAAGATTTTCACAGAAATAAGAAATAAACCCTCAAATTTGTATGAAATCAAACCAAATCCCAAGTAGCTAGAGCAATGAAAGAAGAATAAAGCTGAAGGTATTACCCTGTCAGTACTGAGCACTTTGAAATGCTGTAGTAATGAAAACAGGGTATTGGCATGAAAAAAGATTCACAGATCAACATAAAAGAGTAGAAAGAGCAAAAGAGAAGAAATCCCGGAAATGAGCCGACATGCTCGTGTCTACTAATCTCCAGTAAATGTGCTAAGAGCACAAAATAAGGGAAAGGGAAGCTCTTCAATAAATTCCATTAGCAAAATCACATATCCACGTGGTTCATAAGGAAATTCAGAACTCATCTTTTATCAGACACAAATAACCAACACAAAACAAAAGACTTAAAGGTAAGACCTGAAAGCACAAAGTCCCAAAATAGAAAAAGCTCCTTGCTGTTGGTTTTAGTAATGATTCTTTTGCTCTGACACCAAAGGCTCAGGAAGCAAAAGGAGAAATAAATGAGTCAATCTGCACAGGAAATAATCACTAAAATGAAAAAAAGCTTACAGAATGACAGAAACATTTGCAAACTACAACTGGATACAATATGTAAGCAATTCACACAACTCAATAGCAAAGCAAAGCAAAACTTAAAAACATAGACAAAGGGCATTTTTCTAAAGAAGATACATGAATGTCCAACGGGTATATAAAAAAAGATGTGAAATATTACAAGTTATTAAAGAAATACAAATCAAAATCACACTGAAAATAATTTTTTGATTGACCTTACATTCTTACATCTGCTAATCTGAACATTATTGTTGAAGATAACAATATATCATACAACAATCATTGTTAATTTCAAATCATCTTGTTTTGAAATTCTGTATCATTTTTATTGTTTTTGTGTTGTTTTGTTTTTGTCTTTATTGTTAGTTGTTTTTTTCTCTTCAAAATAAAAAAAAATGAAATAAAACACAGTGAGTCTGTGTGTGTCTCTTTACTATGATGTTTTCAACTGCTTTGGGGAAATACCTAAAGGGAGAATATCTGGGTTGTTCACAGCAGCACAATTCATAATGGTTAAATATCGCAAGAGGACTGTGTGTTCATTCAGATGAATGGAGGGAGAAGATGTGGAGTGCTAGTCTGACATGAAGAAGGATTAACACGAATGATTTCTGGGAAAATAGATGCCCACTGAGAACATAGTGTTGAATAAAATAAGCCAGACACACAAATTTAAATATTGTGTGGTTTTGCTTGTATGAAAAACCCAAAATATAATAAAGAATGAAAATACAATATGGATCATAGAAAATGGAAAGATAGGTCTGTTTCAAAAAGGAAAGGGATCATGGGAATGGAGAAAGCAGAGGGAAAGCAATTGAAGACAGTGAGGATGAGCTGTGTGTGCAGTGTCGCAATGTCATCGGGAGATACTGCGAACGTAACTAATGAAGAATGAAAATTGAAAAAGACTCCAGAAACCACAATGCGCTATCACTTCAGTCCTGTCCGCGCTGTGTGTGTGTGTGTGTGTGTGTGTGTGCGCGCGCGCGCGCGCACGCGTGTGCACTCCCAAGGGTGTACAGAGAGAGGAAGCACAGTGTTCTGTTGGAGGAAGTGTTTGTTGTTGTAGCCACTACGGAAAACAGCATGGTGATTCTTGCAAAATTAAAAACAGAATTACCGTATAATCTAGCAGGATTTCTGTGTATTTACCAAAGGAACTGAAACAAGTATCTTGAAAGGTTACCTGCACTTCTGTGCTCACTGTAGCATTAGTAATGAAAGCCAAAACACAGGAAGCACCTAAATGTCTTATCCTGACCTTGGAGGAAACACTTCAGTTGTGTGTCTGGTCATCCTCTCCCAAAGTCAGTGAGTGGCACCTGGAAAGGCAGAGGAGGAAGAGCCCCTGCCAGGAAATGTCCTTGACTGGCCCCTGAGGGAGAATCAAGAGCTGAACACAGTGGGACTACTCAGGAAGAGGTTGTTAATGTGGAGATATTCAGAGAAGACAGTGTTCATATGCCAGCAAATCATACACACACACACACACACACACACACACACACACAGAGAGAGAGAGAGAGAGAGAGAGAGAGAGAGAGAGAGAGAGAGGCAGAGAGGCAGAGAGACAAAGACAAAACAGGGCAAAAGACACAAAAGAACAGAAACAAAGAGAAAATCAAGGCAAACAGAAAACAAAAACAAGACAACGGACAAAGCCCAACAAATGGAAAGAAGAGAAAGAAATGTAAGAGAAAAAATGCAAAGGGGAATTCTTAGAAAAGAAAAAGCTCAAGGTAGATGGAAATGTGGAAAAATAAACATCTGTGCATACTCAGAGGTTTGCATTTCTTTGTTGCACAGATGTGAGTGCTTGGTGGTGGTTCACAGGCTAAGGGCCAGAGTGCCCCTCTGCGTGCCAGCAGAGAAGAGGCCCACATCAGCAGAATCAGGACAGCGAGCCTGAATAGAACCGCTGGGGTCAGGACACTCAGCACATCACCCCGTGACACTGAGCACAGCTGTGCTGCAAAAGGACCAGCCGGAAGAAGTGCTCTGGATCATTACATCTCTCTGAAGAAGCAAGGAGGCCAGGTTTTTATGCCAAATCTTTAGTCATTTCAAAATTAAAAATAAATATCAAAATACTATTTCACCCAGGGGTGTTCAGGTAATGATTCTTGTTTGGATGTAGGAATCAACTTGACACCTTTCAGGGAATTAGGTGGACTCGGGAAATCAATCCCAAAGAGAAGGCTGCACCTGCCATCGCAGCCTGCTGATACCTGCTCTGCGAAGGTATAGTGTTGATAGCAATGTGAGATTCTCAGACATGTGGTCCCCAAATATCAGCCTCCGGGAGATTGAAACCCAGGCTGTTAGCAAGTTGTTCTTCTTAACTATGCTCTGTGAGAACATCTAGACATTTCATCTACCCCACGTTTCACAGGTTGTTACCTGGTAGACAATAAGGAGCTTTGTGTGTGGGAGGAACTGGGTGCAGGTGTTCCTAGAGCATAAAAACGCAGACCTGCCTTAGGCCAGAGTTACTAAACCACACCTGTCTTGTGAAATGCTTGTAACAAAACACAAATATCCCCTCAACACAAATTTTAAATAGGGGCAACTTACATGCATAGATGTAAGATGTGCATCCACAAGAATATTCCACAGACTGTATTTTTCAAGAGCTAATAATTCACAGCCCTCAAAAGAATAAGGACCCTAATGCAAACACGAATTAAAAGGAAAATGTGTACAATGTGACTGGGGGGGGGGGTGAACAGCGGGGAGAAGATAAAAGAAAAGGAAGGAAAAGAGGAAGAGAAATCAAGGATCTGTAGAGATGGTGTCAGAAAGTATGTCACGCTGGGAGAAGGGACAGTGAGGACTTGTAAGAGCTGGGATGGGAACTGGAAAGGATTTCTGCAGTCAGAAAGAGATAAGGCAGGCGTAGCTCTTCCTGAGCTGGAGTGAGCTGTGTGACACTGAGTGTGTTTGCGTGGGGTCAATGGTGAGTGTGTGTAAGTGCATTGATTTACATGTTTGCACTGTCTCCATGCAGAAGGGAGTGTGTTTTCCAGTAAAGGCAGTGGAGGGACCAGGGGCCTTCTAGATGTGAGGCGGGAGAGGAAAGACTATGTGTGTGCAGCCCACAAAAGGAATGCACATCCCGCCCAGGCTCTGAACCGCATGTCCTGAATCCCTGCGGCACTACCACAGTAGGATTTCACACAGGGCATAGTGAGCCCAAATTGGCCATTGTTTTGGAACTAAGGCAAAAGCAGGTGGAAAAAAACCATCATTTTTCCATTTTAAGGAAGATCTCAAAGTTAAATCCAACATCATTTAGTGGCTGGTGAGAGAAAATGACGAATCAGGATCCTGCATTTCATACAAGGGCTTGTAATTTATGTAAGGAGGCAAAAGATTTTTGGTAACACTAATGTTATCATTTAGAAATATGGACCCTATTGTGAAGTCATCATATTTCTCTGAAGAATCCAGAAATATAGAGTTTTACACAAAATCATTAGTCCTTTAGATGTCAGCAATCAATATCAAAATTGTGTTGATTTGCTATATTTTACCCATGAGTTTCCAATCAATCACTCTGGTTTATATGCAGGAATTAGACTGACTCCCTTTAGGAACTGTGAATACTCGGACCTGTAATTATACCAGAATTCCATGATTTCCATCCCTTTCTAGGAAAATGAGGAAATGGAAGCCTCAGACTGCTTCCATAGCTAACCTAAATTTACATGGCAAATTTGTCAGAAAACTGGGACTGGAAGGTAGGTCTACAAATTTCTCACAGTGATGAAATTTCTCACACTTTTCACTTCATCTACCAGACAGCTGTACCTCTCAACCCATTATGTTTTCATTCTACTGGCATTTATACCCACAGTATAAATTACCCACTGCTGCACAAGTTAGACCAGCACTTCATAGCAGCAAACAATAAACACAGGTTACCCCATGCACTCTGTGGATGGTGGGTACCAGGAATGGCCTGGCTGGGGGCTTCTGCCCATGAAGCTGCAGTAGAGCCTCAACCAGAGCTGTACTTCCACCTGGAGGCTGCACAGAGAAGGGGCCATCCATGTGCTTATTCACATGGCTATTGGCAACAATGTTCCTTGTGGGATGCTTAGACTAAGGGGATCAGCTGCTCACTGGCTACTGGCTGGCAGCATCCAAAATGCTTTTTCATGTGGGCCTCTCCATAGGGCCACTCAAAGCAGGCAACTAGCTTTCCCCAGGCAAGTGAGAGAACAAGCAAATTAAACCCTTAGTCTTTTTATGACCTAAGCTCAGAAATAGCATCCCAACACTTCTTCCCAGTTCTAATCACTGGATATGAATCAATATGGCCAGCCCAGGAGCCAAAGAAGCAACTCACACAAAAGCATGCACATCAAAAGACGGAGGTCTCCCCGTGCTTGGCCTCCCATGGTGTACTGAACACATGCCAGAAATCCACAAACTACAGCCACTGGCTAAATCAAGCTGCTACCCATTTTTTAAAACAACATTTTATTGAAACTAAGTCTTGGCATTTGCTTGAGCATTGTTGTGGCTGATTTTTGCATTGTATCTGCCAAGTTGAGTAGCTGCAACAGAAGTCACATGCCCAGAGAAACCCAAAACTATTTACTATCTGTCTTTTTATAGAAGAGGTTTGCTGGTTACTAAAAGGGACATAAAACCACTTAAGGCATGTGGAAGAGAGGACTGAGTTAAAGATCACATTCCTTTTCTGATTGCATTCTTCTTGGGAATGGCATTTGCAAGTGCCACGGCATATACTTCTAAAACTCAGTCAGCTATAAATTCTTACAACGGGATGAGCCCTGTGTCTGGGTCATGTGGACTCAGTTCCCCAAATCCTGTCTCATTCTCCTTCACATATGGTCATTCATCTTCTTGGAAACCACATCCCCACAACTTTTGCTGAAAAGATGGATGCACAATGTAATTATAATGATAATGATCTCTAGTGGTGGACTGACTATTTAGCACAATAACCTGTGAACCAGATGAGCCTCGATGCCAGAATTGAATAACAAAAGGTTAGTTCATTTCTCTTGGCCTCAGTTTCCTTATTCTTAAAATCCCGATCACAATACTAGCTCTATGTCTTTCACTGTCAGAAAAGTGCATTAAGCTTCAGCTTAATGCAGGTATGAGAATAGCTCCATAGATGCCAACCATCATGCACACAACTTTTCATTGTTCCTCACTGCCTATCGAGGCAGAGCCAGTGGGTTCATTTCAATCATCGTTTCTAAATGATAGCGGCAGAAGTCATAACAAACCGTCTCTCAAGCCCCACTTCTTGCCCTTGGATATATCATTTCCCCATCCTAGCTCCCTGGCCATTGCTACACCCACCTCGTGATTCTTTTATAAGAGCCACCTATCCCTTACAACTCTTGCCTAAGCATGCATCCAGGAGGCTGCGTGTACAAGAAGCAAGCACTGCTGTAAGGGGAGTTTGCACTGGGCTGGATGTGGAATGCAGACAGAGGATCTGATTACAGCGTAGCAGGGTAAACAGAAAGAGTCATTCTGTACTTCACTCTACTTGGAAAGACAACATTGCTGCCAGATTGGTAGGAAAATGTCCTTAGAGCAGCCTTATGTGAATTTTTAAAGAACTTCTCTTGCTCTTCATTTAATCCAAGGAGTCAGGAGAGTCAGTCACACAGCCCAGTGCAGTGTGATTATGGAGATTGTGGGAAAAGCGTGTAGCACATGCATCACTGCCAAGGCTTCAAGTTCCTGAACTTGTCTGACCTGCCAAAAGGTGACATATCTTGGGTCTCATCTCTCTCCTGATCAGGTCTCCTGTCACTTTAACTCTGTGAATGGTACTGCCTCTACCCTGCTGCTGGGAGAGAGCTAGGCAGTCTTTGGAGCCCGCTTCTTCTCCCTCCTAATTCCATTTCCCCTGACCAATTATTGCTGACTTTTCACTTCATCTTCCAGACAGCTGTACCTCTTGACCCATTCTGTTTTCATTTTGCTGGCAATGGAAATGTATAGCCTCTCCTTCACCTCTCTAGTGCCTTACTCTTCTGGAGCTATTTCTTCTTTATCATGATTGCTCTGAGTGCCCTAGTAGGAAAATATTTCCTATAATTCAGAGTAAAGAGAGAAGGCTTAAGTATTTACGTTCATGTTCGCATAAGGAAACAAATAAAAAGAGACCATGCATGAAAACTGTGGTGATACAATAGTAGAACCATGTTAGCCCTCCTGCACATATGTATATTCATATATATTCCTCTATACATACATACATACATTTTTGTCTTTTTCTTTTCTCCTTTCCTTCGTATTATATCACTTAATGCTAAGCAATAATCGAAGACAGGATATTAGATTAATAGTGTATATCTGTATGTGTTAGCCTGAACACACACTTCGAAGATAACAATATGTAAAGCAGCAACAAGCGGTGTTTTTTCTTCTGTTGTTGTTGTTGTTGATGTTGTTGCTGTTGTTGATGTATGCCTGTTTTCTTTCTTGTCTTT
>PVLD010011705.1:0-63976 GCA_004027595.1 Dinomys branickii
GTCGGGAGTCGCCGGAGAGCTGCGCCGGGTCGGGGGGGCGGGAGGGATCGAGCTGTCTGTATTCTCGGGGCGCCAGGACCCAGCAAATCCCTCTCTCCCGCGCGGCTCGCCCGACACGCGCGAAACGTGGGATTGCCGGGCGTCTCCGCCGCTAACAAGCCGATCTCTGTCGGGAGTCGCCGGGGGGCTGCGCCGGCTCAGGTGGCGGTATCTTTAGTTTTTTGAAAGATGTTCGTACTTTTCCATAATGGCTGTCCTAATTTGCATGCCCAGCAACAGTGTCCAAAGGTTCCCTTTTGTCACATCCTCCCCTGCACATTCATATTTTGATAAAAACCATCCTAAGAGGTATGAGCTACAATATGACTCTATGGCTTTTAATTTGCATTTATGTACCAGTTGGGTATTTGTGTGTATACAAAAGTATTGTCCAGATCTTTTGTCCATTTGTAATTGTGCTTTTTGCTATTGAGTTGTTCCTTAAATGTTTTGGAAATTAAACACTTTTCCAATAAGTTTCCAGTGTCCTCTCCTATTGTGTAGGTTGTCTCTTCTTTCTAATTATCGCTTCCTTTGCTGTGCAGATGACTTTTACTTTGATGTGATCTTATTTGCCTATTTTTATTTCTGGTCTCTGTACTTTGGTTTTTTATTGTTGTTGCTTAAAATTTATTATAAAAATAAAAGAAGGAAAACATTAACAGACAGACATCCACTTACAAAATATCATAAGAACAATGCAAGCAATACAGAGTTAGAGACAAAGTAGTAGGAAATTATCAATGGTTGTGGTATTACGTATTGATATCTTCAAAGTGGTTTCTCAGGAGAGCAAATAGAGACATACAAGATTGATCAAATAATTAATCACTAACTGTTCCTTTCAGTAGAGCAATAGAAGTCAGTGTTCAACTGTTAGCTATTCTGTATATACATACATAATTTCCCTTTATACACACATAATTTCCCTTTCTTTCCTTTCTCTTTTCATTCACCCCAGTTGCTCTTTACTTTTGAGCATGTTGCTTTCATTTCACAAAGTCTGTCCAACCTCCTAATTTTATTCACTCTTTCAAGTTCTTACACTAGTGAGACAATATGTTCCTTACACATAGAGGTCTTGTTTATTTTACTTATTAGTATGGTCTCTAGTTGTGACCATTTATATGTAAAAGCCTCGAGTTTGTCTTTCTTTATAGTTAAATAATATTCTATTATATAAAAGTACCACAATTTTTTTATCCATTCCTCAGTGGATGGACATTTGGGTTGCTTCCACAATTTAGCAATTACAAATTGCATGCTATAAACATGGGTGCGCATAAATCGCTGTGATATGATATTTTCAGATCTTCTGGGAAAATACCCAGAAGGGGAATAGCTAGGTTAAATGGGACCTCTAGACCTAGTTTGCTGAGGAATCTCCAAACTGATTTCCACAGTGGTTTCACCAATCTGCATTCCCACCAGCAGTGTACAAGAGTTCCTATTTCTCCACAGCCTCCCCAGCATTTGTTATTGGTTAAGTTCTCAATGTTAGCCACTCTTACTGAAATGAGATGAAATCTGAATATTGTTTTACTTTGCATTTCTCAAATGACTAATGATGTTGAGCATTTTCTCATGTAATTTATATGCCACTTGTATTTCTTTACCTGAGAAGTGTGTGTTCATCACAGATGTTCATTTTAGGACTGGGTCTTTGAATTTGGGGGGGCTTATGTTTTTTAATTCTTTCTATGGTCTGGATAGAAGACCTTTGTCCAAGGGACAGTGAGCTAAACTTTTTTCCCAGTTCATGGATTTTCCTTTTACTCTGCTGGTGATTTCTTCAGATGTGCAAAAACTTTTCAGTAGGATGATATCCCAGTTGTTGATTCTTTGAAGTATTTCCCATGTGGTTTGGTTTTTGTCTATGAAATCTCTGCCTACCCCTATGTCTTCAAGACTTTTACCTACATTCTCTTTAAATAGATTTAGTGTTTCTGTTCTAATATTGAGATCTGTGATCCATTTTGACTTCAGTTTGGTGCGTGGTGATAGATTTGGGTCTATTTCCAGTCTTCAGCAAATGGAAAGCCAAGTTTTCCAGCACCATTTATTAAAGAGGCTATCTTTCTTCCAGTGAGCTTGTTTGGCCACTTCCCTAGTTAAGCACCAATATTTGGTGCATACATGTTTATAATTGTTATCTCTTCCGCTTGCAGTTTTCCCCTAAGAAGTATGTAGTGGCCTCTTTATCTCTGTTGATTGTTCTCGGTTTGAAATTTACATTGCCTACAAACATAATAGCTACTCCTGCTTTTTTCTGGGCTCCTGTTGCATGGAGGATTGTTTTCCATCCTTTGACTTTCAGCCTATGGATTTCCTTTTGAGTAAAATGTGGTTCCTGTATACAGCATATCATTGGATTTTGTCTCTTAATCCACTGTGCAAGTCTGTTTCTTTTGACTAGTGAATTAAGGCCATTTACATTAATGGTTCTAACTGATACATAGTGGCTTGTCATTGTCATGTTATTTACTTGCTGTTAATTTCCTATTTTTTCTACCTGTTTAATTGCTTGCTCTGCTTGAGAGTTCCTTGCTATTATTGTTCTTGAAATTGAGGTCATTTTCTTCTTTATCTAGAATGTCTTTTAGTACTTTTTATAAGGATGGTTTGGCACTCATGAAGTTCTTCAGTTGGTCTTTGTCATAGAAATATTTTATTTCTCCATGAAAATTGAAGGATAGTTTGGCAGGATACATCAGTCTTGGTTGGAAGCTGTCTTGTCTTCAGACCTGTAATGTTTTGCTCCAAGATATTCTCGATTGGATCGGTTGTGTTGAGATGTCTGCTGTGATTCTGATGGGTTTTCCTTTATAGGTGATGTGTTTCTTTTCTCTAGCAGCTTTAAATATTCTGTTCTTTTGCTGGGTATCTGGAATCTTGATTATTATATGTCTGGGTGTAATTTTATTATGGTTACACCTAGTAGGAGTTCTACAGGCCCCATATACCTGTATCTCAGTTTGTGTTTCCATGCTTGGGAAATTTTCTTCTATTCTTTCTGCAAATATTCTTTTTATGTCATTTTTGTCACTTCCTGCTGTTTCATTGACTCCTATTAGTATGTTATTTCTCTTTGCCTTATCTTGCAGCTGTTGAATTGATTTTCCCTGGATCCTTGTTCATTTTAAGAGATCTCTCCTTTCACAATCACTAGCTGCCAAGCTGTCTTCAAGATCTGAAAGTCTACTTTTGGCTTCACTTAAGCAGTTTTGCAAGCTTTCACTGGGAGTTTTGTTTTCCTGGAAATCTCTTTGAGTCTGTTTCATGAGTTCTAATTCATTCCTATATTACTCATGTAATGTTTCCATCCATTGCCCATGTTCATCTATTTTTTTAATCTATTTCTTCTCTAGATGTACTGAGCAATTCTTTCATTATTATTGTCATTTCATCTTTCGCCTGAGAGATTATTTCTGATCTGCTCTCTTCTATGACCTGATGGAATTGTTTACTTCCATTGCAATCATTTTAGCAATTTCAGGTGTGTGTTTACCAAGCTCTCCTATGTCAATGTCTCCTGGACTTGTTCTGAGTGGGGTAGAGTTCTGAGATTGCATTTTAGTCCTTTATCTTGTCATGTTCGATGCTGGAGGCAGAATGCTCAGTCTCCTTCTTCTCTGGCAGCTCAGCAACAGTTGCTATTGGCCCTAGTTTCTCTTGTGATCAGTATCCGTTGAGATGTGCTACTTGGTCTGGGGTCTTCCAGTAGATGGTGAAGTGTATCTAGTTCTCTCAGGTCTCAAATGTGAACTGTGATGTCAGTTGATGGCAGACTGTCTGATCCAGTGTCCCCTTGCAACTCAGGGCTTGTGTATGACTCAGAAGTTGGCTGCATTAGTGGTACAATCACAGATCAGTTGTTCTCTGACCCCAGGCAGTTTAGGGCATAGGCAGAACCAAGACATGAATTGCAGGGTCAAGAGTTTGTGAACCCCCCCAATTCTGTGTGTCCAGACAGCTGAGGGCATGCACAGGAGCCCAATGTGAGCTGCACTGGCAGTGATCAGGAACTGCCTGTGTCTGTGACCTCCAGAAGGTCAGGGTGCAAGTAAAATCCAAATGCAAACTGCCTTCTCTATACTTTCAGAAGCATATTAAAAAATATTATTGCCCTGACCAGTGGGCCCTTTCCCCTGTTTTCTTTTAGTAATTTTACAGTCATGTGTTCCATTTAAGTCTTTAAACCATTTGTGTTGACTTTTGTATATGGTATGAAATGAAGGCCCAATGTGCATGCAGATATCCCAAGGTTTCTTTATTTTTATTTTTCTTAGTACTTGTTGAAGTACATAATGACAACATTTACCATGGGGAGTTGGTACATGTCTAAAACACATCTTAATTCCTTTTCATCCTCATTCCATCTCTTGTCTACATGGGCAGGCAGAATAGACAGGTTCTGTTAGCCAGACTGCAGAAGCCAAATCCTAGTTCTTCCTTACTAGCCGTAGAACTGGGATAAGTAGGATATTTGCAAGAGCACAAGAGAAGCCGGAAAATGCCTTATGTCAGGATCTGATATATAAGCACTCACTAAATGTTAGCTCTCATTGTACTCCATAGATTACCACTGTAGAGGTAGCAGAATAAATCTGGTGATGCATAAAGCAAAATGATGAACCAGAAATTATGATGTGTGACTTTGCTGATGGAGAGGCTTCACTGAGAACATGTGGCTTCATCCCTTCAAAGAGCTGAAGTTCAGGGAAGGTAAAAGGCAATGGATTTGGGGAAGGAAGTTGTATTCCATCTTCTGGAGATACACTATCACTGACTTGGGGTTACAGACAGAAAATACAGTAATATTAAAAACTGAAGACTATTTAGGAGAAAAAGCTATTAATTTACCTTCTCCTTTACAGATTATGCTTGCAATTGTGCACCTTGAAATCACAGGATCAAACATATCCACCTGGCAAAAATCCAATGCAATTAGTTTAAAAGAAAAGTTCCCATGTTTCTGAGATGTCTGACATCAGTGCCGGAACAATCTGTTCTGTGCACTATCCAACCAGGTGGGTTAGCACTCTGACCAAGTAACCTGGCAAGCACATGAGGCTATCTCTTTCAAACTGAGATGAGTCTGATGTGCTTTGTAGTAAAATTTATGAGAATCACTTCCAATATCTTGGACATGTGTCACAAAATGAAAATGGAATTAATATACTAATTGAACTCAGCAACTCAATATAGCACCATCTGCACCTGGGGGCATACTAAATGTCCTTTCAAGAGCAGGGTGACAAGGGAATTATTTCCAGTCAGGTCCTCATGTGGTATTAATGTGATTCCACCTAGTTGATTAATTATGTCCCTTCCCTTTAAGTTCATTCATTAAAAAAATATTTATCTATCGTGGATTCTGGATGAGCCACAAGCTAGTTGTTATCAAGAGTAAGTGATACAGATGGAGGTAAAACTTCATGGTTTGGAACTTCTCATCTATGGGAAAGAAAATATAGGGCGAAAGCGTAAGTGAAAATACTGCAGAAGAAGCAACTGACTCCAGCTCAGACTCTCATATAGGTGACATAAAGGCCAACACAAAAATAAAAGATGTAGGAATGTGACTCACAGACAATTTGAATGAGTCTGCAGGAGTTACTGCAAATATTTGTCTGGCTCAACAATGCTGTGTGTTAACCAGCAGTATGTCAAATTCATACATTTTAGGCACTGCTTAAAAAGTATCCTCAATCTGGTCCAATCCTTCTCAGATATCAGCTTAAAGGCAGAAGCTGGTACCATCTCTTTATAAATTTGATTTGGATTTTTGATATTATATTTATTTTATTCAGACATCAGAATGATCTCTTTCATTTTAACCATCTGTGACATTTAAAAAATTATTAATCACACCTAAATACAGCATATAAATGTTTACAGTAAATATCATTAATATTTGATTTTGAATTGCAAAGATTAATTTCTGTTTTCTGATAACTTATACTTCAAAATTTTTGTTGCCAAATTTTTAAAATACCAATCTGTAGTTTGTCTCTTTCATCGTGAGAAAAAATTCAAGAGAGAAAAAATCTCAGAAGATCTCACACTGGACTGACTTCTTGCTCCTTTTAAGTAACGAGTCTGAGCCTATCTGTTTTTATCTTCCTTTATCATTTTCACCCGGTCACAAGTTTATTCAGTCTCTAGCAATGGGGACATGCCAAGCATTGGTGCAGTTTTGCTCCACAAAAGCAACACTTAAAGACCACTTATTCTCTGCATGACATCCCCTTTGTTTCAGACTGTACTTTGCAATTCCGTGACTGCTTACAGACAGCACTTATATTGATAAGCACAAATCCTCTCTTTCCCAGTCATAGGATCCCAGAGTCCTACGTGTCAGCTCTGTGTCACTCCCAGAAGAAACTACATCTAGATCTCCTTGCATTGCTCACACTAGCCTGCTTTTATTATTTAGCAGGATTTTAAAGATTTCAACCTGATGTCAGTCTTGGATATTACCTGTAAAGTCTTCTCTACTTCAACAGCGTAATTTCTTCTCATTTAACAAGTTCTGGCAGAACAAGTAAAATCTTGATTCTCCAATTCCCACTGCCAACTGCCAAGCTCATATAAAAAAATGAGCTTTTTTCTTTCTCTTGACTCAAAAAGCAAAATCAAAATTCAATCAGACACCTCTGTTTAATCAAGGAAGGAAACAAAGGTCCCAAAAGAAGTAGAGACAGACTTCCCAAATTTAATGAAATTAGAGTTCCCAAGTATCCTAACTAAATAATGAAATTTTTATGGTACATAATTAGAAATATTGACTATGTTAAATGCTTTTGCTAGTGAAACTTACAAGGGACAGGTAGAAAGATGAATCTGCCTTTGCTCCCAATCAAGTCTGGAAAATGAATTGGTAGCTGAATGGCTTTTTCATCTGCAGTCTGGCATGAAATTATGCCCAGATGGCTTGCCAAGAGCAGGCATCCAGAAAAAGCATCCACAGTGCTGCTGCATCCTTAGACTGAAGGGTTTCAAAGTCAATGTAGGCCAGTCCTCATTTCCTTCCACACAAAATAATGGTGGGGACAGCTCTTCTCTCTCTGATAATCTAAACTGAAGGCTTTCCCAGTAGCTTTGCAGACATGTTTTAGCTTGCACTAATAGAAAATATTACATGCTTCTTCTATTATGAAACATTGTTCTTACCAAGTAGAATGGTATGGCTGCCACTGATTTCACTGACAGTTATTGAGGACATGACCTGAAAAGTGTCCCTGACTCTTACTTTCATTCTCTGCTTCCTGACACAGCTTTCTTCCACCCTTTGGTCATGCCATTTATACCTTGGAGCAGCCAACCATGGACTGAACCCACTGCAACTGTGACACAAAGAACTGCTTCAAGTTGTGGGTGTCGGGTATTTTGTCCTCCTGACAGAAAAAAAAAGCATTAGACCTCCTCAGTCCTGATTTTATTAAAATGGTAAATTCAATAATCTGTTACCAAAAAAAAAAAGGTAGTGATAATTCTGAAATAATTCCCATTATGAAAAATGGCAATAAATAAGTCCCCTGAAGGACTTTTGAAGTTTATTAGTATTACCTGGGTGAGGAAATTAGAGTCTTTGTTTTAATGGAGCCAGAACATAATTATAATGTTATTTACATAAAAATAAAAGCTAATGATAAATACTACTAGAGAAATCCATATGCTCTTACCTATGAAAGATATTCACTAATGTAGCCAAGCTCAAACATGACCGGTCACGGTAAGAAGAAAAAGAAGCCTGACTGAGCCTGAAGCTCCAGTCACATCTACTGACAGTCTTGTGCCAAAAAGGTTAAAATAGGGGCTGGGGATATAGCTCAGTGGAATAAGCGCTTGCCTAGCAAGCACAGGGTCCTGAGTTCGATCCCCAGTACCACAAAAAAAAAAAAAAAGACAAAAAGGTTAAAATAACAAAGTGGCTGTTCTTGTTTGATTTGTTTTTCTGTCTAATCTACTCAAAGCCAAAAATAAAAAAGTAAAATATTTGAACCAACAGATACTTGAAAGAGGAAAATTACAATATCTAATAATCTAAACTGAAATGGTCCCTTACATTAATGTCACTATAGTCTGACTTCTTCATGAGCTTTAATTAAGATGTCTTTGTTTCACTTGAACCTTAGAGATTTCACTAGATGCATCTATTCACTAAGGGCACAATATCCAACAGCACTAAGTAAATTTAAATACATATATAATATATGTTTGAATTCCAAGTTAAAGAATTTATATTTTATTTTGTATTGAATGGGAAATTACACTTAGCAGAGTATCTGCAAATCAATACTTTAAGAACACAATTGTTGATGGCCATGTGCAGCATCAATCAGAAGAATAGGGATTACAGACACAGAGACAACTGCAAACTTCTTATGATAGGTAGGACTAGGAATAACGAGTACATGAATTTGGCAGGAGAGATCAAAATGATCTGGAGACACAGCTCTAAAAGCGAGGATGCATTAGGGGCCTCAGCCCTTCATAGGATTGTGATTGCACTTGCCAATTCAGGAAGGCAGAGAGAGAGTAATATGTTCCCACATGATGGGAACAGGACAGCAAGACCCGAAACTAAGAAACAATAGGGAACAACTGAAACTCTTTGGTTACAATAACCATCTGTGTAACTTAACACAATCTAATCTTTTTACAAGAAACTATTTCTACTGTTATAATCTGCAGCATTAAGAGAAATAGATTACATTGGGATCCAAAAGACTGTGATGGTTGTATTTTGTTTTGCCATTCATATTGAAGCATTAAGATGAAAATGTAGGTGGGTGAACTTTACGGGAAAGGATACCAAGGGAAATTCAAGAGACAGCAAAAGCCACAGAGAAAAATATTTCAGATCTAATCCTTACCATTGTACTCCTCAGTGCTTTCTTGTTTTACTTGCTGACTGCATGATCTATTTCTAGAGGGTGTTTTATTCCCCCAGCATCCAGAATATAAAAAATACCAGGAGAGTAATCTACAGCATGATTGCATGCAAAGGAGGAGAAAGCATGTTTCATTTTAGGCCAATTGTATACATCTCTGGGATCTGGTTTTTCTCTTCACTGACGTATTTAGAAAGAAAGTTGTTAAATGGGAATTGTGAAAAGTGCAATGAGTAATTGTGTGCATGTACACACACACACACACACAATAATATTCTCCCTTCCTTTAATCTACATTTTAATAACTGTATGTACCTTCAATTTATTCTCTTAGCTAACAGGCTCTTTTTCCCCTAAAACTCATCCATTCCTCATTAGTTCAAATCTCATTTTTTCACATTCATTAGTTTAATTAAGTATTTTTCCTGGATTTCCATCATACTTTACTTGGACCCCTATTTGATATAAGCACAACTTTTAGAATGTAGATGAGGGAAAAATACATATGTGTGGGGTTTGGGCTTCTTAAAAGTGGGGCACTTTTCTGCCATAGTAATCTTGGTTTTACATGATGTTTGAAAACAATATTCATTAGCTACCTTTGCTGAGTATTAGTCAACCAATATTTTCCATGAGGAAGATTAAAGAACAGTACTTCAATTTGCTGATAGTTTTATTAATTGACCTATAAAATGGGAATTAAAGTCCAAGTTGGGGAAGAGGGTTGATTAAGGTAACAATATAACTACTGAAAACACGGAGGTGAGGGGAACTTAATTACTTAGGTCCAGAAATATTTTGTTTTCTAAAAAACCTTTTCACGGAAAAGATCCAGCTCTTTTTCTGTCCCAGGTGAGATGGTAAAAGCATGCGTGCATTGCGTTTAATTTGCACCATGGTTTCCCGACCAGTTCTGCTCCTTGCCGGCATGTTAGGCTGCAGGATGAATGGGCACCTACCACCTAATTCTGAGGGCAAACAGCTGCCATACACCTGAGCTGGTGCCGCACCTCCACCATGATAAATTATGTTGGAAAGGGAATATTCCTCCAAATTCCTAAAAAAATGTAGCTTTGTTTATTCATGGTTCTTAAAAGCTCACACCATTTTTCATTTCTTGGAGTATGATTGAATAGTATTCATTCTTAAGTTCACAGTCAAAAAGTCAATTTCAGTAACCTTTTAATATTTGTCATTCTGAGCAAGGCATGAAATTTGAATAAACTAAGAACATAATTCTCTAAAATCAGAAAATTGGAAACAGATGGATAATGACTAATTCACTAATTTTAGATAATTTGGTCTTTATTCAAAATATGTTTCATGACTGTGGTTGATAGAGACAGTTTTATTCATTGCAAAAATAAAAATCAAATAATGAAAAAAATCAGGCAAATATGTAATCATTGTTACTACACAACAAAACATCATAGCACAGTCAATTTTTAAACAACTTTGGAATTTTAAGAGCCTCAGTTACTTGCTTGGGATCACAGCAAAATTTTTTTCTGTTAATATAACTCAGAGTTTAAATGTTCTTGATATCATTTTGAAAGGCAGGTTCACATTCTCTCTCTGTCTCTCTCTGTGTGTGTGTGTGTGTGTGTGTGTGTAGGGGGAAGACTGCAACCTGGCTCTACATTGCAAGAATCAGTCTCACAGAGCTTTAGTTGAATGTACTGGTTCTTCACTATATAAAAAAATCCGAGCCATTTTGCCATGGGAGGTATTTTGTTGCTTCATTCCACTGCTGAAATAAACAAGAAAGTAAACATGTCTTTGTGAATGTTTCACTGAGACTATTATGTTTTAAATATACCCTTTGAAACATGGCCAATATCTTTCTTTTTCTGTCTCTAACTCCAGTAACAGTTGTCTTTGTTGAGAGGACAGCGTGTCACCAATGCCTTCTATGGTGTATAATTTATGGTGTATAATTTATGTCTCTAACATTTTTTTATGCAAACAATCACCTATTGGTCTTTCCCCTGATTGGTATAGAGTGAAATGAGGAATGGATGCAATGTAAGTTTTATGACTCGTTATTATGAAGGGAATAGAAATGGACAGAAAAGCCTGTCATTTAAAAAAAGAGAGATTGAGTTAATTTTAAAGTAGAGAAAAGAAAGTAGAGGTATCAGCTCAGCATTTAAAATGCAAAGAAAAAGCAATAACTGACAGCATTTATCAGCTTCGCTCCATCAACTTTTAGCTTTCCGCTGGACGGAGCCCCGGCTTCTCTAGGACAGCAGAACACCTCCCTGGCAGAACTGTGGAGAATGTTGCTTTTTGTGTTTCTATTTTCTTTCTTGGCATCAAATATCATAATTATGATATATTATCATAATTATTAAGCATACTAATTGTACAAATTCATGGGTTCTCTCTGACAGTTCCATATGTTCATATACCATGCTCTGATCATATCTGCCCCACCCCCATTGCCTTCTGCGTGCCCTTCTCCCCTCCCACATGTCCCCCTCTGCTCAAGTCCCTGTTCTACTTACAGACCAGATTTTTTTCCCCATATATGAGAGAAAAACATACATGCAATACTTGTCTCTCTGTTTCTGGCCTACCCTGCCCAGCACAAGTTGAAATACATTTCTTTCTTTCTTTTCTTTTGGTACTGGGACTCAAACTCAGGACCTTGTGTGTGCCAGGCAGGCGCTTGTGCCGCTGAGCTATATTCCCTGAGATACATTTCTGAAGTGCATAACTCGACACAAGAAAAGCATGTGAGGAACAGCTGATGAGGAAGGTAGCAGAACAGTGCCCGGAAGATCTGAATCCCAGCATCATCTTCCTGAGCTGCTGCTGTCCTTCAGCGTGTCCCTTAACCCGTTTGATGCTCAGACAATTCAAAGTTCCAAATCATTGTGCCGCTCAGCCTTTTCCAACTAGATGAAATCAAAGAAGAAAAGTACACAGATGCATCTTGAAAAATGTAACCGTTGTACAAATATAATATACCTAGTATCATACCTGGTAGTTCAACATTACACACAGTACAGAAATCCTTCCCAGGGAATCTCTCTGAGGTACAATCCTACACATCGTACTCGAATGGCAGAATGGTGAGTCCTTCACTGCTCACAGTTCCCCGGGGGCTCATGGCACAGACCTCAGCTATGGACACCTGAGTACTTGCCCACTCCTGCTTCCTCTTGATACTTCCCTCTTGTCAGCGGCTCTATCTTAGTGGTGGTGTCAGAGTTACAAAACAAAGGCACGAATGCGTCCCAAAGTCTTTCACTTCTATCAGAAACTACCTCATATTCATAGACAACCAAGAGCTGAGTACTTACACAAATTCAACGTAAAAGTGTAAGAGTTTAAGGAAAAGAAATCTGTGAGAAATTGCTGTCTTCCATGTCTTATCTTGACATTGCCATTAGAGGATCAGTAGGAGTTTGTCTGATTAAGGAAATCGATGGTGCTACATAAAAATTTGTTATTTATTGGGTTATCACATTCTAACTGGCTGTAATGAAAATAATTTTTTTCTTTTCTTGGTATGTGCATCTTTTGTTAAAGTTACTGCATCATTAGTAATAAAAAAAATTAGAGAATTAGATGGATGGTAAGGCCATAGAAAAGAAAGACAAATGATTTTAGACCACAGTTTTGATGAGCTTCCAAAATTTAGCTAAGATTTCTGGAAACTGAGAAATTACACCAGCTCTTCCTTTTTGGAAGCCTAATTAGTATATTGATTTGTGACTCAGGTTACAGATTTTAAAAAGAGCCATAAGCTCCTGTTGAGAACTATAAACGGAACGGCTTCTCCTACGCACCGTCATGGAGCTGCTTGCTCATGAAGTGGTATCACTCCTCACCTAAAACACAATTATATTTCAGCTCTGAGGCAGGCAGGAGTTCAACAGAGCATATGGCTTCTGGGTCACTGAACAATCACTTCAATGCGCTGTTTGGCAGCTATATGATATCATCACATGCTAAGTGAGAAACTTTCACTTTACAAAGTGCCTCATAAGAAAACGTAAGAGTATTTTTAAAGGCTTCAAGCATTTTTAAATCATGTTCTGCTGAGCTGAACTGAAAAGTGCAAACAGCAGTAAAACTAAGTCATCGTGGATCAAACACAAGGGTAACGGTGAGGAATGTGACTCAGAATTAAAATCTCCACAAAGCTGAACTTCAACCAGCAACCACACTGATGCGGAAGTCATCCGGGCATCAGGCTGGGTGTGTGATAACTATCATGAATGACTGCAGCAGTTCATAAGTATGAAAAGAGCTCATAAACACAGAGAGCTCAGCTACCGTCTCAGAACTAAGTCTATCTGCTGGACTATGCACACACAAACTAGATAGGAGAGGGACCCACAAGTTAACTACAAATGAAACAAATTGTGAAGTTTAATTCAAGTGGAAGTTCAGAGAAGCTGCCGAGGTTTTGGAGATCTCTTTAATTGCCATCCCCAAGGAGAAATGCTGTACTCGCCAGTGTGAGGAAAGCCCAGTGAGCCTTCCAGCACATCCCCGCCACAGGTACTCTGGTTCACAAAATGGCGTGCATTCGACTTGAAGTGGGGTTGATGAACATCACATTTTAGAAGATAGAAAATTAGAACCAACCTATTTTCTTTTTAGCTGACATAGTTAGGTGAGTCGCCTAATATTTTAAAAATAATATTTGATATCCCACAATAGGTGTTATTAACAGTCATTTTTAATAACAAAGGAAATGAAGTAAAGCAGAAGCTCAGCAGTCAGCTTCACTGAAATGACACTATGTTTTCATCGAGTAAGTTAGGTGTGCTCAAATCATGGATTTATTTTCAGAATTGTCTGAAAAGAAACAAAATCGATTCTAACCATCAGGATTGTACTCTCTAGCTTTCAAATCTGGAGTGTCACCAGTTTTCCCATGTGCAGCTGAGGACTTGGGTGTTACGTTGCTGAGTATCTTAGATGTAAACACATGACGTATATCCCACCTGGCCGAGGCCTGGACACCATGTATGAGCACCCTTGGGGGTGACAGGAGATCACACTGTCCCGGAAGGGAGACTGCAGGGCTGCAGGTATCCCTACAGCATTGCCTACTTCCTGCCTACATCCACGCTCCCTGCTGCCCTTGACCCTGTTAACACAGGGCCTATTTCTCCGCACTGAAAAAATCAGCAGTACGACTGCAGAGCAGAGGTTCACAAATATATGACCACTTTTCCTGTTCTCTCTGGGTTTCACTAAGACCAATAAGGTAATGTCATATCTTCAGTGACAATATTATAAAGAAACATCTCTCTAGAAGAAAACCAAAGAAGCTATCTTTACATCTCAGATTCATATTCCTAACATTCATTTTTCTTTGGTCAGCTGTGTAGTGAAGCTGGCTGCACATTAGGTGGGAGAAGTAGATACTTAAGTCCCTAAACTTAGGGCACGAAGTGATACAGTTCACAAAGAAGGTGATGCAGCTCATACGGGACGAGAGCCAGTCAATCAGCTCTGCACGATGTGACCGGCCCATGTTAGTAAGATGCTGCATTGCGCTGTGTGTGTGAAGTTTCCCGCCAGTGTGTGCATGGACACACGCGTGTTTGCGCTGGGAACATTGGGGAGAATCACAGATAAGCCATTTATTTTTTAATCAGAAGAGATCCTGCAACTGACCATGTGTACTGTTTCCTTGAGGTATTATGAGATAAGGAATAGACTGTGTTTAACAGGAGACTCAAGAAATAGGAAAACTAAATGCAAAGGCAGGCAAAATAGTGGAATAGCTGAAGTTAGAACTGGATATTGTAAATGTAACCCAGTGCCCTTTATACCAGAACAGGTCCCCTCCTGAGCTTAATTTACTAAAATAGTAATTTCAGGTTATCGCTCCTCTTTATTTAAATAAAGCAATGCCCTCTGGTGGCCACTTTTAAAACAGCATTAAGTTAACTGCTCTCGGTCATCTTTATAATGGATACCGAGAGGATACTGTAATGCGTCTTCCTCATCTGACACAATTGGGCCGTGACTCTTGAATGACATGAAGGTCACGCACCTCTGCATTTAAATAATGTCATCTACAGAGAAGAGCTTTCATGTCGCAGTCTAAATTCTCACCCTACTTTCCCACGCCGTTGAGTAGACACTGTAAGGAGGAAACCCAGCGAAAGCTATTCAGATTTACAACAATTAAAAATCATCACCGCTCTGTCTACCACTCTTTTGATTCGCTTCCTTTCTGGAGGGTCTTCACACTTTCTGTCGTGACGGGGCCTCGCAGAAGCTCTTTGGCATTGTTCTTTAATGCTCCCCTTTTGCATCAGGATCAAATGCTTTCTTTGCCTCTACTTACCCGAACCGCTCTGAGCACCCAAAATCTGTGTAGCCCTTGAGCCCTACTCGCGCGCCAGCTCTTCATGCCGCTTCCGGTGCTCCCCATAACTAGTGGTCTCCGCACGCGTGCTGCTTCCGTAGCATTTGATCCACGCCTGCTGTAGGACATGTACAGATTTCTCTGAGCACGCGCCCCCTTGAAAGGAGTTTCGTACATGTCCCCACCATCACTGCCGCTGATTATTTCTGAGCATTCCAGAGTCATAAAGCTGGTTCCCTGCTGTGCAGACCCTCCATGTCAATTCCAAAGCATAGTCTTCCTCCGTTGTGCAGCTGCCGCTATTCTGCTTTCCGATGGCTGATATCCGAATTAACTTCGGAACATTAAGGCACCTGTTGCCTAGTTTTCCACGTACCGCTAAAAGAGAATTCTTGAAGCTCTTTTGTGCTGCACTCAGATATACGGTCACCAAATTAATTCGTGGGCTCTAATACTTTAGCTAAAAGTAAGAGTGCAGGCCGGTACAGCCACTGTGGAAATCAGTGTGAAGATTCCTGAAAACACTAGGAAAGGAGGTCCCATTCAACCCAGCTACCCCTCTTCTGGATATTTTTCCAGAAAATTTGAAAACATCATACCACAGCAATATATGTTCACTCATGTATATAGCAGTACAATTTGTCATAGCTAAACCTTGGAAATAACCCAAGTGCCCATCAACTGAGGAATGGATTAAAAAGATATGGGTTGGGGTTTTCTTGTTTTCGTTTGGGTACTGAGAATCACACTCATGACCTGGCACTGGTCAGGCAGGTGCTTGCACCACTGGGCTATACCACAGCCCAAGACGTGGTATTTTTGTTCAATGGAGTACTAATCAGCTATAAAGAAAGATAAGCTCGAGGCTTTTATAGGTAAATGGAGGCAACTAGAGACCATAGTGAAATAAACAAGACTTTCACGTGTAAACATCGTATTGTCTCCTAGTGTAAGAACCTGCAAGAGTAAATAAAACCCGGAAGGTACAGTAGATATTGTGAAAGGGAAAGAAATTGCTCAAAAGGAAAGAACAGTTGGGGTGGGGAAAGGAGGAAAGAAGGGAGGGGGAAAGACATGCACAGACACAAGAGAGCTGAGGTAGTTGCACTACTAGTTTCTGTTCCTTCACTGAAAGGAACAGCAAGTGCTTATATTGTGAGATCAATCTTGCAGGCCTGTATCTGGTAATCTGAGCACCTACTTTGAAGATAACAATATGCAATAAAGGACCATTATTATTTCATATCTGGTTTTGAAATTCTGTGTCACTTTTACTGTTTTTTCTCTTTAAAATAAAAATAAAATAAAGTTTAAAAAATAAAAATAAGGGCCTCACCTAAAGCATTATCTCTAAAAAATAGAAAGTATGGTAACATATCCCTTAAAGAGAGACTTTAAGCAAATTAATTTGGCTGGAAATGAGACCTATGTTTAGCCTTGATTAACCCTTACCAAGCTGAACAACATAATTTTGTAGAAATATGAAGGACATGCTCAAAAACTAGTTGCGGGTTGAAGGAGCATACTGCATAGAGGAAGAGCTTTTCAAATTTTCAAACACTGCTTAGAGATTTTTTAATGGCTGAATAGTAATTTTTATCATGAATATGTTTCAAAGCCAGCTTAGTACTCTCCAAAGTGTGTTCTCAAAGCGAGTTCAGAGGCTAGAACTCTACAACACGTGACCCAGGCCAGACATGGCCTGCCACAGTAAAGACAAAGGTACTGGGACACATCCCTACTTGGTGGTTTTTGGATTGTCTGTGATTCCTTTCCCAGACAACCTTACTACAGTGACAGAGCTTGAGTGGTCCCAACAGAGCATAAAGATAGAACATATTTTTAGTTTTATTTTACTTTTCATTGATGCATAATAATGATACACATTCAACAGATGCAGTGATATATGTATACATTGTGTGATGATCAAATCAGGACAATTAGTATACTCATTGCCTTAAATATTTTTCATTTCTTTGTGATAAAATATTCAAAATCACTTCTTGCTCTTTTGAAATACATGACATTTTATTAAGTTTAGTCACTTGCTGTGCAGTGGAATACCAGGACTTACTGAACCATAACCTTGTCCTCACCCAGAAGTCCCTCCCCAGTTCCTCTTCCTGACCCTACCCACTGAGCACTTAGTAACCATCACTTTACTCTCCACCTCTGTGGTACCACATTTTTTATATGCCACATATAAGTGAGACCATGAAGTATTTGTCTTTCTGTGCCTGGCCTATTTCATTTAGTATCATGTTTTCCAGGTTCACACACATTATTGCATAAAAGATCTCTATCTCTTATGGCTCAACAGTACTGCATTGTGTGTATTGATTGTGTCCATTCACCCCTTGATGGATACTTATTTAGTCTTTCAACTCTGCTTTCATTCTTTGGGGCATTAATAGTTATAACCTAACTTAAAAAGCTAGGGAGACTTAAGTAAAATTAGGATTTCCCATAAGATTTCTGTCTTTAAACACAGCATGTCCCTAGGAAGCTGCTGATGTCATTTAATATCTTACACATTTGGGTCAGCTAAATCATGGAATATCTTGAGGGACCCACATTTTCATGCAACCTTCTTGCATGCTACAGTGTTCACACAATTAAAAGGCACGCTGAAAGTATCAACTAAATGCTAAGCATTAGACCTGAAAGATGAATAGGATAGCTCTCAAAGAACTCACTGTTATAAATTCCACTGTTGAACAAATAATTGCAGTGCTAATTGGGGTGCTAACCTGGGATGCAGAAAATGATCGGTACTGGTTCAAAAGAAAGAAAAAATCAACCTGGGGCTGAGGGTTGAAAATCATAGGGATGCAGAGAAGATTTTTGAATCATGCATGAAGGAATGTACAGAAAATTTCCATGCAGAACATATATACAGTGTCATTCTAGACAGACAGATCAATATTTCTGTCCATATAATTTTTGTTTTAAAAAGTATAAGAAATGTATCTTTAGAAGTGAAGAAGATACGTGATTAGAAGAATAAACAGCGTTCATACCCCCAATCTGAACACATTATAAAGAATCTGCACCAACCAGAATCAACGGCAAAGGCAGACATAGCCTCACACTTCTACACTGGCACCACATGAAACAGCAACAAAACAGCAATGTTTTCATTTCCAATAAAAGAACTAGAAAATTAAATGTAGCATAGAGTTCAGAGATAACAGGAACCACTTTAAGTGATAATGTATAACTTTACTTGTGCAATAATTTTCCACTTACCTTTCAGACAATGAATAGTGGAATAATTTGAATGCACAGATGCTTACCAGATGTAGAGGGAATTTCAACTCTAGAAAAGGATGTAAATTTCCTGGTGCAGAGGTATTTTCAATCTTTCAGACAAGCTACAAATTTCCAGTGTTGGCTTGAGTACATTTGGAGGCCCAGCTAACAAACATGCCTGACACAGAGGTTGGTGTGGTGCAAGACTAGAGAAAGAAAAATGTTTTTAAAAGGGCAAGAAACTATTTTGGAAGCCACAGATAAGCTCCAGGCCGAAAGAAGCCTGATAAATGTCGGCTACCGATTTACTGAGCAGGCTGTGCTTTAGCAGGGTGACAAAGACTTCAGTAGGACAGTATGAAAAAGATCTAAAAACATCAACAATCACACTTTCTGTTCACAATTTTCAGTTTCTGCCTTAATTTCAAAAACGTCTCCCCCCTTTGGTTCCATGCATTTTTCTTCTGCAACTTTCCTACACATCCTATCAGATCTCTGCAGTGTCTGCTCTTCGGTGTTCCAAATGTGCCTTCACACAGACGGTAGCAGTCACTCTCCTGAGATGACAAAGGTTCTCTGAGATGTCCAACCTGTCTCCCTCTACTCCAAACTCTCTAAGAGTCTTTACCAATTTTCTGTTCTTTTCTTGCCTACAAGAAGAAACCCTATTAATACTTTCCAAGACCGACTTTTCAACATATTATTAGTTTTATCTCAGTTGACTTCCAGAACTTGCCTCTGAACTACTTTTGTTTTACAATTTTCGATTTAACCTCTATGTTAGCTTCTTCCTTCATCTACAAATAAGCTGAAAGTTCTCTAGTTCTAAACAACTTGGTCCTCAATTCCACCTTTTGGCTGCATAAACACCTTCACAATGACTACTAGATGGATAATATCTACTATACTGTCAGTAGTGTACAATTATTTTACAAGCTAATACATGCAGGCTCTGAGGTTGTGAAGGAGCTTCCTGGGGTGTCCTCTATAAGAGAGGGGGTTATGTTTTGACTTGTGGCCTTCGACTTCATAATATTGCCACATTCAAGTTGCTCCCGCCTACCAACACCCTTAACCTGGAGCCCTGGGCTTACTACCCAGTCCCGTCTCACCTTCCCTGTACACACAAGGGGTAATCAAAACATACAGCAAACACTGAAATGGAAAAAAAGTATTACAATAAAAATACGTTCTCCCCCTTCTTTCTTTTCTCCTTTCCCTCTTCCCAGTTGTTCTGCATATATAGTCACACAAGATAGCTAAGATAATTGTACTACTAATTTCTACTGGTTTATTAAGGGGAACAGTCAATACCTAATTGTTTGATCAATTGCATACCTGTATCTGGTAATCTGAACAACTACTTTGAAGATAACAATATGCAATATAACAGCCATTGTTGATTTCCTACCATCTAGTTTTGAAATTCTGTATCATTTTTAATGTTCTTTTATTTTTTTATTCTCTTTAAAATTTAAAAAAACTGAGAAAAAAATATGTTGTCTTCAGGCATGGTGGTGAATTCCTGTAATTCCAGCACTCAGGAAGCTGAGTCAGGAAGACCGCTGCAAGTTTGAGAGCAGCCTGGGCTACATGGTGAGGTCAAACCCAGCCCGAACTGCTGTGGAGGCCCTTACTCCAAACAAACAAGCAAAAAATACATTGTCATTAATCCCCCTAAGAATAACTCCCCTCACTTCAAATACAGTAATCACATCTTTTGTGACTGCCTCTGTCAGGTAGGATCAGAACTGCAGTAAACTCTGCCGCCAAACGCCACCCAACAGAAAGGCGGGTTTGTGAAAACACACGGCTGTCCTCATCCGCTTCATTCACCAAGCTTGACGTGCGACTTCTGGCTCTTCCCCGGAATCAAGACAGCCGCGAAAGGTAAGTGTTTTCAGTCAACTCAGGCCACGGAGGCAGCCCTGATAGCACAAATAAAGACACCCCCGAAGGGGGACTTCCAGAACTGCTCCAGGAGGCGGAAGGGAAAAGGGGGTGGCCGTGCTTCAAGGGAGGCAGAGTATTCTGAGAGCCATCACTGGCAGTGCCTGCTACTGTCACAAACTGTTTTAATTTAAACATTCACCATATTTCCAATCACACCTCATTTTATTACACAGAAAGTTCTAAACTTCCTCACACGAAAGAAGCACTGCACGAAGTTTGTTATTATCTCTCTTGCCGTTTTCTCACCTTTTCACAGTCTTCTTAGCGGCATACCTTCACCCATGCTCTCCCTTTCTTAGCCCTCCTTACTCTCTGCATCCACGTGAAAGATTCCCCTAGATCCCCCAACACACAGAAAATGCAGCTCTTCCACACCCGCTCTCCCCCAGGCCTTGTCCTGCCCATGCGTCTTCTGGACTGTGTGCTTTAGTTTCTTAGGCAGGTTGTGATTGTTCACATTTTGGTCTGTGCCTTTGTTTCCCACTCTACCTGCCACTTGCATGTTCTGTGTGCGTAAAATGTACCTGTTGGTATAAATGTACTTTACAAGTTCATACCTATTCCGAGACAGGCATGCAAGTTGCCTAAAGTCTAATAGCCTTCTCAAAGGTGGAGTGCCCTCTCCAGAAATAATCCGACTTGCGCCAGGAGAAGTGGGTAGTACCCAGATGTAAATGATCTTTTATGTCAATCCCAGGCATCTTTCATTTTCAAATTGTAGTGATGCAGTTCACGATACTAATACTTCACCATTTCTGTGTCACATTTTCAATTTTAATTACAAAATCATTACCATTCCTATTTATTTTTTATTTTAAAGAAAAAGAAAAAACAAAATACAGAATTTCAGATGTCTATTTTTGAATTAGGTCTTTGAATATGGGGAGCCTGATTTCTTTTATTCTTTATATGTTCTGGGTAGAAGTTCTTTGTCTGAGAGAAATTTTTTCCCATTCTATGGGTTTTCTTTTCACTCTGTTGATGATTTCTTTTGATGTGAAAAAGCTTTTTAATAAGATGAGACCCTGGTTGTTGATTCTTTGAAGTATTTCCTGTGTAGTTTTGCTTTTGTTCATGAACTCTCTGCCTATCCCTAAGTCTTCAAGATTCATTCATATTTATTTTAGGACTCTTCTTTCATATTTTCTGTTTTGAGCTCTCCTAATTTCAACATAAATAACAAAATCATTATTATAAATAACAGAACACTAATAACATTAAGATTCTAAAACCACTATGCTTTCTCACTGTTGACATTTTAGAGTATGCAAAAAAAACCCCAAAGATCCTCCATATTTACACCACCTCTAAACTAACAATTTTTAGCAATTTAATATGGTAGGATTCTGTTTTATATGCATGTAATAAAATGAGATCATTGAATAATTTTTGCATATTATCTTATGCACTCTTTAATAATATTCATGATATTGTATCACACATAGCATGACCTCATGCCTTTAAATATTTTATGAACATAATTGTAATACCCTCAGAGCATTCTATCATGGATGCATCATATTTTATTTATCCCTTTTACAAAAATTTTGGTGTTTTAAATTACTTTCCGTTGTTAGTATTACAAATAACACTGAGAGGAACAGCTTTATAAAAATTATTATTTGTACTTCAGCTTGTATAATTATGAAATGAGGTCATATTTTGATTCTGCCTTGTTTACAATGCTACTAAAAGCCATAGGTCATAAGTCACAAAGGTATTTAGTAAGGAACCTTAAGAGTAAAAGCATGTGAGAATACTAAGCAATCTATTTTTTTAAACACAAAGAATAGAGAAGAATTTTACAAATCAGCTGCTGTTATGGTTTGTGTATGGATGTCCCCTAAAGTCTCATGCAGTCATGAGGTGGCCTTCTAGAGTTTATCATTGATTCATGGTCCAATGTCAGAATTATGGATGCGGGTGCTACACCCACCCAGGAGTGGGTAGTTTGCATACAATGTAAGGGAGGGAGAGAGGCTGCTTGCTGCTGCTCCTCCCTTGTGCTTTTGACTTTTGCTGTATTCTGCTGCCATGAACTGTTGCCCTCTGCCATATGCCACTCTCCCTTGGATCCAGCCAGGTATGGACTGACATTTCCACAAAGAATGAGCTAAATAAAACTTTCTTTCCTTAATTTTGGGCATTGGGTATTTTGTCCTAGAAACAAGAAAAAAGTAACCAAGACAGAAATTGGTACCAAAGAAGTGAAGTCGTTGCTGTGACTGTACCTGACCGTGTGGTTTAAGAGCCTTTGGGCATGGCTTGTGGGAAAAGTTTTGAAAGTTTCAGAGATGTCCCCTGAAAGAGTAGAGCTGAAATGCCTTAGACTGTTCTGAATGGGAGATTCTCATCAGAGCTCAGAAGATCAAAAGGCTGATAGAAATCATGCCAGTAAAGACAGGTTTTGTCGGTTTCTGCTGGGAAGAACAACTGCATTGGGTGCTGGACTCCAGACAATGTATGTTATAGCTTGGAAGAAAGTTTGTCTGCATTTTGCTCATGTCCAGAGATTTTGCTTAAGACTGAGATTAAGGGCAGTGGACTAATTAACCTGGCAGAGGAAATTTCAAGGCAGTAAAATGTTGAGGCTGTGGTACGGCTATTGTTGGGGGCTTTTAGCCAAATTTATGTTGAGCAGCAAGAGCAAAGAGCCCAGCAGGATGATTTAAAATGTTGTGAGTTGGGCCAGAAAGGAAGCCCCAGTAAAGCTGTGAACTGCAAAGATAGATCTGAGGAGATCTCCATTGCTGAGAACGAGCATGAGAATGGAAAAGATGGCCTGCTGCCATAAACTGTGTGCCACTCTGCCTTCAATCCAGCCGAGTATGGACTGAAACCTCCACAAACTGTAAGCTACATAAACCTTTCCTTCCTTCATTTTGGGCGTTGCGCATTTTGTCTCAGCAGTGGGAGAAAGGTAACCAAGACGGAGGCCAGAAGACTGTTAGCATCCTGGGATGAATAAAAGTGGTATTCTTACTACATCTCTACCTATGAGGTATCCTGTGAGCGTGAAATTGAACCTATCTAGTTTGCTGAGGTACAAATTTCTGTACTACTCTATTTTTAGCTTCAGATATTCTTTGTTATCACTTATTGAATACAATAATTGTCTTTAAGGCAGTAAATCAGTGTTTAAATGTGTGTTTAAGGCACTGAATTTATTCGCTGTATGCTTGTTGCAGCAAATTGTACTTATTAGAACAAGTTTGCTGTAGAAAATTTAATTTTGTGTCTTAAGGTATAATACACACACAAGCACAGCAGTAATTAACTCATTTTCTATACTATCACTAATTTTATTCTACAGTTTTAGCAAATGGCATGAATTTTCTAAAAATTGAAACCTTCTGCCTTTGCCTTCTTCTTCATTATTGCTTGAGAAAAATTAATTAGTAATTTCAACAACTTCACTCCTAATAAATACACAGAAAGTATTTCAAGGTACATTTCTAAAACTTAGAATTAATAATCCTGATACTTCAAGGTTCTTTCTACATATTTCCAAAGATATTTACACAAAAGTTCATTTACTTACAGAATTCCATTAAGCATAGATCATTCACGACCCTGCACTGGTTACTATGGATACAGTCCTCCATGAGCACAATGGCTCTTGGTCCCCATGACGGTAAGGAGGGGACCCAAGGCACTGTGCCTTGCCAGCACTCACCATGGTTCAGACCTTGAGAAACATATCTGCAAACTGAAGCATCGGGGGATTCAGCATGGCTGAGCAGAGGAGGTGCCACACTGGAGCTCCTCGTTGGAGTTCAAAGAAAATCAGCTAAAGGCACAGGTAACTGGAGGAACAGGAAGGACATACAGCCTGATACCAAAATCAATCTGAAATAAGAGGCCTGTAGATCTAACAAAACGTGGATCTTATAAAACGGCAATCCAGCCCACAGGGCTGCCAGGGGCACTCCCATCTGCACGCTGAACAAGAACCACAATGCCGAGAAATCTCCAAGAAACTGATGGGCTGCAGAAGCGTGGCTAACTCAAGCCAAACAGAACAGATCTGGGATGGAAGTCCCCTTGGTTCTTTTGCCTTCCTCCACACAGAGGTTGCTGCAGCCTGTCAGCAAATTTCACCAGCAGTGCACCCTCCCCAAGGGGCCACAAGACAGATTACCCTAGTGGGGTAATCAGATTACCCTAGTGGATAACTGGAACCCCTAGCAGCAACAAGGTTAGGGGCCGCAGGAGGCAGGACACGTCCATTCCTGCCCTGGGATCCATGGCCTGAGGAACGTGATGCAGACCCAGAGAACTTAAACAGCTGTAGCACTCCCTCTCTGGGACAGGAGACTGAAGCTGGACTGAGCAGATTTGGGCTTTCTCTGCAGTGAGTGGCAGAAGCAGTGATTCAGTAAGGTTAAGGGCCACAGTGGCAGTGACACCACAGCAGCCATGGTGTAGGTAGTGAGTGGAACAACTCCTGGCCGGCAACCAGTGGCTTGAGAGGACATAAGCAACCTTGCCCCTCAGCCTAGCAGTGACTGGAAGGCTGGCACTTCCCCCATGGCAGAGGAGATCCAGGTGGGGCCAGCAGTCCCTGCAACCACGGCAGGAGCAGAGAGCCAGCCCACAGCACCCACCCCACCCAACTGCAACAAGTGGTGGTAGAGGACAGAAACACACCAGTAGAAGTGGCACAGAGAGGGCTAGTGTGACTGGGAGGAGCCAACTGCACACACCGGAAGGAGCTTCAGGCTAGCTCTGTCTGAGGTTAGCCCTGCAGCCGGCAGAGAGACACAGAGGCCGGTTGTCTCCTAGGTCCTTCAGGTATCCATCTGCACTCCTGTTCTGTTCCATTCATCTTCTTTCTGTCTCCTCAACACTCTCACCTGATTTTGTGTTTCCTTCATGTGAGTGAACACTGTCACTAGTCTTTCAGATTCACTTCGGTAATCTTTTGCTTTTTCTTTCATACTCTCTCACATGCTCTTTCCCCTAGTTTCAAAAAGTTTGCACAGTCATCCTTTGTCCTCCAGCCTTGCCTTGACTGTATTTCTCAGTTAGCTCTGCTTGGTCCCCATCTATCTTAAATTTCTCCACTACAGGGTAAAATCACTCTACTAAAAGAAAACTCTTTGCATGCAAGTTGTTGAATCATGTTGGATTTTGCTATATAACTGTAGATCTTGCCCCTATGGTTAAAGGCACCAAATTAATAGTTACCAGTTTGTCAGGTTCTGACTATGCTTGATGCGATTATTATTGTTAACTGTACTACTTTAGGCAGGATGTCACACCTGTTGTAATCAGTTTTTCTCCCTTGTATGAAAATATTGTACTTGTCTGGGGTCATAACTATCACCAGAATCCAGTACCAAAGGACTGGGTGCTAACCCAAAAAGATGCCGACTTCTTATCCTTAATAAATTGAGAAAGGAGGACCTTGGGACAGACAAAAAGACCATGCACCACCTACACCTAGAAGATATATCTGAGGAACAGGCATTTCCTAGAGAAGCCTCAATACTACAAATAAAGTTCTCTACTAAAAGAAATTTACAAGCATCAACACAGAAAACAAAACAAAATTTAAAAATAGAAAATGATGAGATGCAGAAGCAAAGTACAATGCCAGACCTCCATCCTATCTAGAGCAAGACCAGGTACAGTAAGATAGAGGAAATCAGAAGCAGCCCACCTGATTTCTAGAATGATAAGAGCAGCAGCAAAAAAGCAAACGTATGCACTAGAGAGGAAATTAGACAGTAAGTCATCTCTTACATAAAAAAAGAGAAAGACGACAACCATGATGAAAGACTTGCTCAGTGACTCTGTGGTAGACATAGATAAAAAGTAGAGGAACATAGGAAAATGGTGGAAAACATGAACACCCTACATAGGAAAGACGTGAAACCCACGAAACAGATTGAAACAGATATCCAGACAATAAAAGTACCACTGAAAGTTTGCAAAATCAAATGAACAAAAGGGAAGACAGAGTATCAGACCTAGAAGACAGGATTCGAGTTAGTAAACCTGAAAAGAGGAGCTCTTAAAAATAAGAGACAAGGCAAAAAGAACCCAAAGCTGCGAGACAATGCAAAGAACAACACAAGGGTGACTGAAAACACAGGGGTCAGCACAAACGATACAAAGTAGTGGCAGGTAACTTCTCGAGGGTGGGAAACAAAATTACATACACATCAGTAAGGTGTATAGAGCCCAAATTAGTCATGAAGAAAATAAAGCTACACCAAGGCATATGATAATCAAAATTCCAGAAATTCAGCAAAAGAGCAGAATATTAAAACCTGTTAGAGATAAGAAACAAATCATCTATATAGGAAAGCCTATCAGAATGACAGCAGACTTCTCAATACAAACCCTTAAGTCAAGGAGAGCTTGGAATAAAGTATTTCAAGTTCTGAACAAAGACAATTTCCATTCCAGATTGATGCACTCTGCAAAACTATCTGTCAGGATTAACAGAGAAATAAGATACCTCCATGACAAAGAACAACTGAAGATATTCATGGCCACCAAATCAGCACTACAAAGTTCTCTGAAAGATATTCTAGAAAAGGATAACAAAGATCACAGTGGTAAGAACACCAATAGAAAGAAATCTCCAGGCAGGCAAGAAATTAACAGAGGGGTAAGACAGGGAACCAACAGCAAGAAAATAATATGACAAGGATAGGCCATTATAATCATCAATGTAAATGGTCTCAATTCACCAATCAAAAAAAAAAAAAAACATATGGCAGGAGGGATCAAGAAAAAAGACCTAACAATACGTTGTATATAAGACACACATTCTTAAAATTCATCTGGAGCCAGAAGATACCTAGAATAGCAAAGTTAATTCCAGGCCACAAAAGCAAGTTAGAGGGCATTACAACCCATTACTTTAAATTATACTGCAGAGCAACTGTGATTTTAAAAACTTCATGGTAGTGACAAAAAAAAAGGCCTGAGGACAATAGAACAGATTAGAAGGTGTAGAAACACCTCCAAACACACCTTATCTTTGATAAAGAGGCCAAACATGTCAGGTTATAAGGCTCTGGAAGAAAGAAAACCCCCTTAATAAATGGTACTGGGAAAACTGGCTTTCCACATGCTGAAGACTAACACTAAACCCATATCCAGCACCATGCGCTAAGTTAAAGTCAAAATGGATCAGAGATCTATATATTAAAACAGAAACACTGAATCTTCTGGAAGATAGAGTAGGTAGAACTCTTGAAGACATATGGGTAAGCAAAGACTTCATGAACAAAACCTCTATGTGAAATGGAAAGAAAGTTTTGCAAATGAGGGGAAGAGGGATTAAAAAGCAAGAGGGGGATGGGAAAGAAGAGGAATCAAGATATTAATACAAATTCCCTATGAGGAAAGTGATTACTATATGAATCTAAATTGTGCCAATAAACTTAATAAAACAACAAAATGGATAGAATTTTATTAATTTGCTCATTAATTGTCATTGATGCTAAAACTCTTATTTCATTTTATACTTACTCATATTTTATTCACTTATTTCATTTATTCATTTTTAAAAATTTAGTCAAAGGAGCATGTTTTATAATAAGGATGTCTACTGTATGATTTATATTATTCATTATACATTTTTATGAACTGCATACATTATATACTTTATGTATAGGAGAGTTTATTTCTGTAATTTTTTCTTTATGATGTTTCCCACAGCTCTTTCCATCCCTAAACTACAAGTTCATTCATATTTTCTTCTATTTCTCTTGTTTTGACCTCACACTAAATCTTTAGTCCTTTAGGAAGTAACTTCTGTGTATAGTATAAGAAAACAACTAAATCTAGGAACTGTCTACCAAACAACTTGTTAGCCCTTTCATTTCTCTCAACTATGCTATTTAGTGTTTTTGCATGTTTAAGAATGTTCATACGGATATTATAAATATATTGATATTTGTGTTTTCCAATGCAAGAAGCCTAAGATTCTTAGCCATGTATATTACTTTTACAAGTTTCAAATCCATTATTGGCCTCCTCATAAAGCTGTCAATGCCAGAAAGGTGGTGGTTGATTGTTTGTTACCTTGTGAGTACAAGGAATACTCAGTATTCTTTTGTTTTTTGTTTCCTTAGTGCTGTGTTTCAGTCCTAAACATTTCTTAGTGAAAACCGAATCATCATTTCAGACTGCAGCCATATGGCCATGGCAGAACTTTGCTCTTTTATTATATCATTTTTTTATGGCAGCACTTACCTAAACCAAGACAGGTGGGGCCAGCAATCCCTGCAACCATGGCAGGAGCAGAGAGCCAGAAAGCCAGACAAAAGTAATGCTATACATTTGTCTTCAAAATGTGAGGCCTGTAATTAATTTCTATTTAGAACTTCCAGTGCACCACAGAGGAGAAGCTTCAATTATTTCCTCACTCATTCACTTTCCTGAAGTTTGCTTTTGACTCATTTATGTGAACCCTGAAATACCAGGATGGGGACAGGAGAATGCGGTAGGTTGGAGTGTTGTCCTCACCAGTGTGATGTCATTTTACCCCCATGAATTCGCTGTGAGTCTCCTGTTCCCATCCTACAGGTTTGATTTAGCCTCCTGACCCTGAGACCGGCTGGGATGCTCCGCTCTGTTCTCTAGACATCTCAGTTCATTCTGCTGCCCGCCATCACTCTGGGTTCTCAGAATTCTGTAAGTCTAGTCTGGACCAGCCCCCTGATACCACAGTGTGGAACATGTCTGGAGGCACCATTTTCATGGAAGGCGGTGTAAGCATCATCCTCGCCCTCGTAGTGTAATATCCCAAATACAGCGCCATCCTGACTGCACTCTGTGTGCCTTGTGCACCGGTGCGTTAGTCAGCTTTCTCTTGGTTGAGTCACAATACCCAACACCCACAATTTAAAGAAGAGGTTTAGTTTGTTGACTGTGTCAGTCCATAATCTGTGAGCTCCAAAGCACAGACATCATCGCAGAAGGGGATGGTGCAACAACGGTGCTTAGTTAAGGGCAGCAACGAGACAGAGGGCGGGGAGAATGCCAGAGAGGCAGGGACAGGGAGCCAGATGTAGACACCGGGGCCACCCCTCCAGGACCCAACCAGACACACCCAGGAGTGTGCTCCAGCCAGCCCTGTGGTGGATCCCAAAGCCGTCAACTTGAAATTCTACCCTAACCATATCAACTGGTTTCCCCTATTCTCAAATCCCCAAATCTTCATCCAAGTTCAGTCATAATCCCAAATATGCACACCTGCAAACACACACACACACGCCCTAAATAGAATATGGTTGTGTGAAATGGTTGAAGTTTGATTCATTGTACAGAGACTTTACTGGGTGTATGCACACAATGCTTCCTTTCATTTTTCTTTCGGCCTGCCAAATTTGCCTAATATTTGACCACAGATGGGAGTTGAAAGGCTAAGTCTGAGTCACGAAGTCTTCTCCTAAATTTTGAGTTTTCTTAGGTGGGATTTTTAACCTCTGAAAGCTTTTCTCATTTTTATGAGTAAAAGTTCTATCTTATCTGTACTCTAGCTTGAGGAAAACCAGTAATGATCACCTTCCTTTATATCTACTTTCATTTGCTTATCTCTCAGTTCCTGTCCGGCCCTATCCAGCTGAACTTTCTTAAAAAGATGAACAAAAGATAACCACACAAAGGCCAAGAATAGTTAGAACCAAAAAGATAGCAGAGGGTGAAGGAATTGAAATTGATTAAGATATGTTGTGTACATGTGCCAGAGAGATGAAGGGAAGGGAGTAAAGGAGAGAAAGAAGAAAAGAAGGAAGGAAGGAAGGAAGGAAGGAAGGAAGGAAGGAAGGAAGGAAGGAAAGAAGGAAGGAAGGAAGGAAGGAAGGAAGGAAGGAAGGAAGGATCCCAACAGGATAGTGGAATAGGAACTGAACAAAGGCAGCTTTCCACAGAGGGAAGAGACCCAAATGTACCTGCTTCCTAGACATAAGAAGAAAGATCCTTTTGGGAATAGATCTATGAGAAGAAGACGAGAAAAGATTAATGATGTAGAAAAGCATGTAGCCCCCTAAGGGTGATCCTACGTAACCTAAAATAGGTGACTGACATCTCGTGTCAGGAGCTACTTTGTGCCTTGATCCGGCCTGGAAGTGAGGACCTGGGCCATGGAGCCCGAGCTCACAGGGCCCTAAGAGAGCCGGTGTTTGGAAGTGATGATGAAGGGTGTAATAGAGGGGCCCATACTTTGGGTGACGTCATTAAGCAAATATACAAATAATAATAATTATTATTATTCCTCGGTGAACAGGAAAACTTTAAGTCTTCTCTTTTGCTAAACATGTCAAATTTAAAGATTTTATATTTCATGATGAAGAAAATAAAATATCTTGTTTTATGCTTCTGCCTCAGTTTTACTGCTGCTTTGTCTTTAAAATTTACTTTTAAGGAGTCTTGCCTGACTTCCATTCACATCCAATGATACGAGTTTGACAACCAAGGTTTCTTTTATCACAAACTTCTTCCCATGAGCCAAATTCAGTCAGTTTCCAATGGGGCTATCTCTCTCCATTTTTTAAAATGCAATTTTTAAATCTAAATAAAAAACAGTATAAAAATTATACAATTTCCTTTGACATTGCCAATATCAGTTTTATGCCTTAAATTAGTTTGACTTTATTTCTAACTTATATCGCAATATTTTCATGGATTATGCCTAAGAGCTGGTCTCACACATTACAGCTGACTTAAGTCAGGCATCTTCAATACACCGAACTATTTCCCTTTCTGGTTCCTAGAAGCAGATGGGCTCTTTGATTAAACGTGTTCACTGACATAAGACAGCAGGTTTTACTGAATATTGGGTTCTTTTGGCGAGTAGCAGTGCCCTCCTCGCTGCCACCCCACACCCTTGGCCAGACTCTCTTCTGGGCTCTGAAGGAAGCCGAGGAGCCGCATTTCCACAACTGCCCACAACCAGTGCATTCTACATGCAACGAGTGCTTCAACAGGAGGCGACACTGGCTCAGGACTTAAAAGAGGAAAATGAATTGCTCTGGGTTCTTTTCTCTTTTCCACTTGAAGGCAGATAAGCAGGTCTCTCAGGTATGAGCCTTTGTGGCAGGCTGCACTACACTAGCATTCCTGATCTGTGGTCTAATTACACAGGGCCGCATGTGAAAGGAGATTCCTGATGTTCCACACCCTGATCTCAAGCATCTAGAACCTATGGAAAGAAGAGGAAGAGGAAGATTAGTATTCCCAGCTAACTTACTCAAGTCAAAGACAGAAATAAAAAGGCTACAAGGAAATGATCAAGTTGTCCTGAAACCAAAGCATAAAATACAATTTGTAGAGTGAATTTCCCTTTTTTGTGAATTTCATAAAAGCATAAATGCTCGGAGGCAAAGAAGAGAAGCACTCTCATTGTCCCCAGGGTGGTCTGTCCTAGAAGGCAGTGAGGGAAGAAGTGGCAAGTTGAAAACAGTCAAAGAGAAGCACTACTCCTTCAAACCCAACTTTGGGCCAAATTCCCCAGAAGCAGACCCGTAACCTCCTACGTGAGAAACTGAGACTGGGGCTGGGGCTTTAGCTGAAATAGAGCCTTAGTCTGATCACATGGGGAGCGCTGAAGTAGAAACGGCCTCATCAGGCTTCCACCTGGAATTCAGGTTATTTGTAGGGGTGTGTGCTTTCAGTTCTCCAGGCTACACACCTAGAAGAGGGATCACTGGCCTATGTGAAAGTTCTATTTTTAACTGTCAGTGGTTTCCACAGTGGCTGTACCATTTTATATTCCCACCAGCAAATATAAACTAAGAGACATGAAGGAAATCTGTTCAAAAACAAAGAACAGATGGGACGAGGGAAAGGAGAAAAGAAAGAGACAAAAATGTAATGTATGTATATATGTAGATATATATGTGCAGGAGGGCTAACATGGTTCTACTATTGTATTATATCACTTAATGCTAAGGAATAATCAATGATGGGTTATTTGATCAATCTTGTATGTCTGTATGTGTTGTCCTGAACACACACTTCGAAGATATCAATATGCAAAGCAGCAACTACTGGTGTTTTTTTTTTTTTGTCTTTGGTTTTTTTGTTTTTTGTGTTCTTCTGTTGTTGAGAGGATTAATTGACCAAGTTTGCATGTCTGTATCTGGGTTCATATATATACACTTCGAAGATATCAATGGGTAAAGCAACAACCACTGTTGAGTCCATGTCACCTTGTCTGTAGATGAGTTTTGATTGTACTATTTTTGATGCTAATTTGTGTCTGTTTGTTAATATGTTTTTGTGCTTTTATTTTTTAAAAAATAAAAAAAATTAAAAAAAAATATTCCCACCAGCAATGTCTGGGGCTCAATTTTTTCTCTAACACTTGTAAATTTGGATTTTAAAGCTGTATTATAGCCATACTACTAGATATGAAATGGCATCCTGTGGTTTTCATGGCACGTCCCAAATGCTGAATGGCAGCTGGGCCCTAACAGCAACAGGGGATCATTCGTCTCTCCACTAAAAATACCCAAGGGAGAGGGCAGCAGCACCAGCTGTGGACCTTAAGGCAGGGCCAGGCTGTTGCTCACATTCAATTTGTATCTGTACTAATAAACACTCAAAAGAACCCACATCTTATCAAAGAAGGCATTTCATGCCTAGAATACTAATGTCAAGACAATGGAAGGAAAAAGAGAAGTACCTACTCATTTATTCTGTTCAATTTTCCAGAAATACTATAATAAATTCTTTGTAACGGGTTGACAAGAAGATTTAAGACATGTTTTGATATTCCAAAGGAATGATTGCCATGGTAGCTATATTTTATGTAATTGCACACATTCAAATCCTAGACCACGTTAGAGACTAACAGTAATCTATAAAAAATAATAAAAGAAACCATTACTGTGAAAGCAAATAGTGTTAAAAAAAAGTTTAAAAAAAATGGGGCTGGGGATATAGCTCAGTGGAATAAGCGCTTGCCTAGCAAGCGCAGGGTCCTGAGTTCGATCCCCAGTACCGCAAAAAAAAAAAAAAGTTTAAAAAACAAACCATCTTTAGGTTTACTTGGCAAGAACTCACTGCCAGGTAGAACAGGAAAGACGGTTGGCAGTTTTAATTGATATAGATGCTCTCTACTGCACAACTCTTCCCTGATGCTTTGTAACTGCAAATCAAGTTTGAAAATATATTGCTGTTTGATAGTAGCAAATGTGGGTCTGAAGAACAAGTGACCGATGTAACTGATGCCAGTGTAGTAAGTGTAGGGCGATTACCTTCATTACCATGAGCCCACACTGTGCTCCCGCAAACTTGGAAATTTCTCTACCTGTTGTGTTCTAAGTGGACTCTAACTTGAGCTTTTCTGATTGGATCTTTTTGCTATGCAATATTTGATACACATGAGTGAGATATATAATATATACATTGAGTTATCAGTTGTGGGCTGGAGCAAGATTGGCTGGGTTGGCATCCCCATTCTGCCACTAACTAGATATGTGACTTTGATCAGGTAATTTCATCCCTCTGGACTTCCATTTCCTGCCCTGTAAAGTGCACATAAGAATAGATTCCACCTAATAAAGCTTTGTAAATATTGAACAATGCATTTTAAACAAAGTGGTTAGGATAGCACTTTGACTGTGGCAGATGCTACATAAGTGTTGGCTATTAATAGTAAGACCATTTCTTTTAGTAGTAAAATCAAGGACCCAATAACCAGACCTCTAACTTAAAATTATCCAAACAGTCTCTGTAATTCTTTCCATGTCATTTCCATTTCCCTCACTCCCGGTATTCTCCATTATGTTGAATTTTCTTCAGCAATCTATTTTTTTAAAAGTATAACTTTCCAGGATTGGTAGCACACACCTTATCCTAGCACTTGGGAGCCTGAGGCAGAAGGATCACTGCAAATCTGAGGCCAGCCTGGGCTACAAAGTGAATTCAAGACCAGTCTAAACTACATGTGAGAACTTGTTTCAAAAAAACCCAAAAACTAAAAAATACAATCCATATATCTGAACACCCAAAATATATTTTGGTTTTTCTTAATTTTAAAATTTAAGCAAATAGTATTATTGTGGATAGTTTCTAAGATTCAATCCTGTTCGGCTTGCTATGTTAGTTTCATTGCTGATAGTGTTTGTGTGTAAAGAATGCTAAGATGTATATATCCACTCTGTTAATGAACAATTGCATTATTTCTAGCATTTTTACTAACAAATAATGTTTCTTGATGCAAAAGATTTTCTCTGATGTTATTCTTGGGAATAGAATAAAAAAAACACCACATGAATGTTGAGAGTTGCATAAGTAACCTCTCCTCCTAGTTCTACATCTTCATTAACAGTTGGTATTGGTGAACTTCACACATTTTCCCCAACTTATATGAAAACATATTTCTTTCTGATCTCAATTTTTGTTTTTCTAGTTATTCATGAGTTTAAGTATCTTTTCATGTTAGATATTTATACTTTATATTTAGCAAAATGTTCTTCATACCGTTTCCTCATTTCTCCATAGAGCTATTTATCTTACATGGAGTTCTTCAAATAGTCTGACAAATAACTTTTTGTTGGCTATATGTTGTAAATATCTTTATCTAGAGTATAACATTTTTATAAATAATGACAGGTTTCTTCTTTCACAATTTCCAAATCATTTATTTATTCATCTTTGTTCTTTATCTAGGGCACCTGTTACAATATTGAATTAAAATAATATTAGACATCATGGTCTATCTCTGATTGTATATATTTCTAAAGTTTCAAGTAATGTTTGATACAGGCATTCTTTTTCACCTTAGGGAAACATTTCTATTTTATCTTTAAAATAACAATATTGTAAATGGATACTGACTTTGGTCAAATGGGTTTGTTTTGTAACTGTTAAGATCACCTGTAATTATCTTTAAATCATATAATAATTTTTTACATGTATAAATTTTTTAATACTATGCATTCTTACATTTTGGGGATTGATCAACCTTTTGATAATGAAGAAACTCCCTTGCATTGCTCAATTTGTGTTGCTAATATTTTTGACAATTTTTTGCAGCTTCATTAATGGTGAAGTAGTCCCCAAATTTTCCTTTCTTACATTTTCCTCATGTGAAGCTGGCATTAAATTTTACATTAGCCTCAAATAATAAACTGAAAAGGATTACCTCCTTTCTGTCCTCCTATTTATATCATAAAGCAATTACTTAGGAATTTTACTGGAAACTTCTTGTAAAATAAACACCTGGGATTAGCCTGTTATGCTTTATAATATTTTCTATAATTTTCTAAATATAATTCACATTTACAAGTCTACCATTTAAAGTACACCAATCAAGGAGTTTCATAATTCACTATGATTGGCAACAATCACCCTATATAATTCCAGATATTTTCATCACTTTAAAAGAATCCCCACACACACTGGCAGCCACTCCCCACTCTATAGACCCTGGCAACCACTATTTTTCCTACTTTTTTGCCTACTCTGTACATTTCACCTCAATGGAGCATACAGTGCGTGGGGCCTCTGTGTCCGACTCCTCTCACTTGGTGTGTTTTCGAGGCTCATGTGTGTTGCAGCATGCAGAAGTACCACAATCTGCTTACTCATTCTTCAGCTGAAGGACTTTGGGATTGTTTGCCATTTCAACAATTATGTGTAATATTACTATGAATGTTCAGACTTTTTCTGTGAACACTCATGTTTTTAACTCTCTAAGGCATATACCTCGGAGTGGAATTACTGGGTTATATGACAATTCTACTTTCAACTTTTTGAGACCCTGTCAAATGGTCTTTGACAGTGACTGCACTATTGACGTTCCACTGGAAAGTACAGAGTTCAAGTTTTTCTATAATACTTGTAATTTTGTTTTTTAAAAATAAAGCCATGTTGCTAATGTGAAGTGTTATCTCCTGGGTTTGATTTGATTCCTCTAATGACTAATGATATTGAGCATCTTTCTTCTCTGCATCTTTGGAGATATAATCTGTTCAAATTCATGATGCCTTTTGTCCTTTCTCTATTTAGTTGCAAGAATTTATTTAGGATATAAGAACCTTATTGAATATATGATTTGTTAATATTTTATCTCATTGTATGGATTGATTTTTACTTTCTTGATATTGTTATTTCATGTCCAACATTTGTAAAATTGATGAAATATAATTTTGTCTCTGATTATTTCTATGTAGGAAGTTTTCTAAACTATTCTTTTTTTTCTGAGTGTATTGCTGTTACATTTTATAGAAATTTAAACATTTAGCTTGTTTTCTAATTTTTTGACATAAAGTTGATAGTATTCTTCCTACTACCTGCTAAGTCTATTATGTCCTTTTATTTTCCAGTAATTATGTATCTTTTTTCTTTTCATTGACCAATTACATCAAAAGTTTATTAATTTTATAAGCGCTTTCAAACACCGAAGTGTACTCTTACTGATTCTATTATAGCTTGGTTTTCTGTTTTGTTAATTTTGTTTATGCCTTTGTTATATTCTTTGAACCACTTTGGGGAGTGTTATTCTATACTTAATTCTTAGATCGACAGGAAATGGAAAATTCTCTCTTTAGTTGAAACTATCCTCTATTTAACCCAACTGTTGGCTTATTTTTACTTTTAAATAATTATAGTTTAAGTTTAAAAGTTCTGTGTTATTGTTTTAAAATCCCTCTGGTCATTTAAAATAGCTTCCTATCGATCATTTATTATGATGATTTTATAAATTCTTTACATTGCACTTATAAATGTTGTTTTAATTATTTATCTCAATTTTATCTTTATTAATCCCTTTGTTAATTGCTGCATACATATGATATACAACTTTTATATAACATGTGCTTTATATTTATATTTTTATCATCTCATTTCTTGATGATCTGTTCACATTGAATTCATATCTCTTCTAGATTAATACCTTAGGAAATTTTTTACTGTTTCTTTAAAAAATAGAATAAAAAATACTAAGGACCTATTTGGTCCTTTTTAAGTTTTTGCACTTTAGAAATCGTTTCAGATTCAGCTTTAAAATCTTTGAAATGGGCCTAGTGATAGACTAGCTCATGGAGATGGGGAGCGCCTGGAAGGAGCCCTGTGCCTCCCACGGCCTCAGTTTCTCTGTTTCAAGCTCTAGCTCCATCTACTAGATGGAGTTTTTTCCTGTTTTATTTCGTTATATGGAAAGAGAAATCCTTGGATATTTTCCTTACTTCTTCTGAACCCTGCAATGAATTAAAGATTACAGTTCCTAAAAACTATGCGTGTTTGAACATTGGAGGATTTCATTGAAGACATTCCACCTTTACCCCTGAATTGCAACATGCGTTAGAAATGACGGGCACTCTATACAAAACATACTCATATAATCTTAGATCACTTCAAAGCATAATTCATACCAAAATCCCATTATCAGTTATTGATTTCTTGCACCCTAATTTAAAATGTTTTGGGTAATAATATTCCTTAGATGGAAGAAATACCAAGATGCCGAGCCCCTTAGGTTAATTATTTATGTTCAGCAGATAGTACAGGTCCTCACACATAGTAGACACTAATAAATGCCAATTTAATATCCAGTAGACTGGATATAAAATAGGAAATAAGGTGGCCCAGACTTCTTTTCTGATTGAGTCCTTAAGCCCACTGGCATATGATTTCACACAAGATCTATTTCCTGCTGAGTCCCTTGAGTTTCAATCACAATTTAAGGCATCCAATCCAGCATAACTTCACTGAAGTCCAAGGAGCAAGAAGACATAGGTAACTGCAGGAAACTGGAGAAACATAGTTTCGTATTGAGAACTTGCACAAGTAACACAGAAGGGTCAAAGGAAGGGGTCATCTCAGGAACACAGAGGGGAAAAGGTGACAGTACTTTAGTGAGAAACTTAAATGTTTGATCTTTGTTGTAGAAAGATGTAGTCAAGCCAGAAAGGTATGTTTGTTGAAATGGAATAGATGATTGATATATATACACAGAGATAGTTACAGTAACTGCAATTGATTCCCTTTGCGTGTCTACAACTGAACACACGTATAACCTCTGGGTTAGACCTCACCCCCGTGAAGAATCATTTTCCCTTCCATTCATTCTCTAGTAAACAGTGGAAATCAACAGAATTTTCGGGGGACATTTTTTTGAGAAAGGGATCAAAATGAAGTTCCCACATGCTAAGTACTAGACACCTGTGTGTGTGTTGTACACGGAACTGGATTCCAACTACTAAAAGACTTCATTCCACAAACCAGTAAAATCTCTGCTTCCACAGCACTCAGGACAAAGTTCTACTTTCCAAGGGCAATTCATAACTATTGGTAACTTTGGTTTTTTTCTCATTCAAAATAAAACATCGATATGTAAATCACCAAAGAGTAATATTATTCTGAAAATAGACATGAATCCATTGCAATTTATTTAAAAAGCAGATTATTCAGAAAACTAAGTATTTATCTACAACAAATTATCTGCCATACATATCACACATGAACATGACATACCAGTGTATAAAATAGCTGAAAACTATTTCTTTATATCAAATAAATTTTGATCATAGGAAGACTGAACGTGATTCATAATCACAAATATCTCCAACTAAGGGAGGAAAAATGAGCGGCTCTAGTCACTTAAAAATGTCAAAACACAGCCAAAAATAACAACACTTATATGATTTAATAAATCATGAAAAATAAGTGAAGAAATATGGATTTCCCCCATTATTTTTTTGCAGGAAATTTCTTCTAAAATTGCACATTCTGTTATTTCTTCTTCATTGCTATTTCAGGCATGTCTTTGGCATTCCTGACAGTGGTGCCACAGGGAAGAGAGGGTTTTAACGTGGAACAGGGAGGCTGGGTGGCCCCAGCTATTTGGCACAGAAGGGATATGAGAAGGGAGAAAACCCTGCAGAGATGGTGCATTATGGGAAAGAGGAGGGAAGGGGAACAGCCCTCAGAGGTAAGGGTCACCGGCATGGTGAGGAGACAACTGAAAATGCAGTTAATGGGCTATGAGATGTGCACAGCCACTGAGACGGAGAGAGTGGGGAGAAGAAAGAGAATTTAGAGGTATCTACCTGTAGGTAACAAATTAACCATCTTTAGGGTCTTTAGAAGAGAATAAATAAAATGTGAGATTCTGTTTACTTTCTGTAGTAAATTGTTTTTCTTTTGAGCCCCAGGGTTACTTCTTTTGTGTGTTCATTCAGGCAGTCAAATATTGACTTACCCAACAAATGTATATTGAGTGTCTACTATGTGCCAAGATTCTATTCTTGGCCTCGAGAAAACAATGATAAATACAACAGACAAAAACTTCCAGCCCCAGAGGAAGGGACATCTTCCTGGAGAGAAAGAGACAATACACAAATGTCAGACAAGTTTTTCAGTGTGTCAGATGGTGATTATACTATATCACTGTAGAGCTGGAAAAAAATAAAACAGGAAAGGATACAAGGAGTACTGAGAAGGTTGCAAAGTTAAGCAGGGAGTTAAGGGAAGCCCAGCAAAGGCCTTCTTAGGAGGTCACCATTAAGTGCAGACCTGAAGGAAGCGAGTTCGCTAACTGCACCCACAGTTTAAGATCATCTTGGGGGAGCTGGGTCAAAGCCCTTCAGGTGAGAGGCTGCCTGGTGCACCATGTTAGAGTCAAGGCCTTCCTTTCGCGTTTGGTAAAACACACGTGCTCTCTGGTGAGTGGCAGTGGAAGATCCAAGTTAGCCCGATACCCTTCAGATTGTGGGTTACTACCCACTAGTGGGTTAAGAAATTAATCTCATTAAGGTCAAAATTTTTAAAATAAAATAGAATAAATTAGAACATAAGAGAACTGAAAAGATCATGCTTTTGCAGTTATTTATTTCAACATCGTGTATTTGTGTGTGAGGAGGTAGGTGTATGGGGAGTGGGCTATCATATAAAATCTCTCTTGCTATGGACCCCAGACAAAATGCCTGAGAAACGTGACGATGGGCAGTCCCTCCCTGTGCTCCTGTCTTCAGAACAGTGCTTCTCAATGCAAGTGTACTTCACAGACAGGAAAAATGGACACCTCAGAATCATCTGGGTCGTACTTTCCCCAGCAGCCTCCCATTTCTCATACCTGCTCATTCCGACAAAGAAGATCTATTTTAGTGCCCCATGACCACTTCAGTAACCCACCACTAATCCGGAAAGCCATTTAACTTATCTCCTCCTAAGCAGAGGTTTCATCACTCAAGACAGCCTAGTGACTGTCTGGGTAAGTCTAGTTTGCCATCACAAAAATTGCCAGTGAGAGCCACAGCCTGCTGACAAGGCCGTGGCCCATGCACACCAGATGGTGACAAACACCACTTCCGATAAACTGGACCATGTGGGCCACCGTTCTGCCCTCTGGAATGCACGCTGGTACAGTGCAGTCTCCACTGGCCATCGCCTCTGTCTGAGGACTCATCACACCTCACTCAGGAAAGGAGGGTTATTCAGAAAACCCACAGGCACAGAAACATTGCACTCATTTGATGTTGGCATTGTATAGAAATTTCATTTGCAAGCCCAGTTCTTGTTTCCAGAACAGTTAACAACAAGCTTTCCCACTAAATTTTCTTTCATTTCTTTGCTACAGATTAAAATGTTCATCCTACTTGCCCTAGTACCTGCAGGCTTGTGAACTCTTACCTACGACCAGCTCCACAGTTTTTGCCTACACTCAATTTTACTTTCTGCTTCCCTAATAGATTACTGGGCAGTCTTTTCATAGGTACCAATTTTCAATGACAATCTTAGCTCTAAATAGATAGTGTTTAGTACTTATTAGTGAAATGTAAGTAATAATATTATCCTGAGCATGATCATACATTCTCAAAGTGCAGGCTCTGGACCAACATCATGTTTATACCTTGTAAATTTCTTGAAATTGCGTATAGCATCACCGTCTACAGACCGATATTTGTCTGCTTCCTGATACCCTTTCAAGAATGTCTAATAAACATCAACAAGTAACCATTTCCATATATTACTGTACTAGGTGAAAGTAAAGTTAATGAGTCTAGTCTCTTGGAGTTGTCCCATTCTACAGAATGAACCTACTTGCATTGGCAACTTTACATTGTTGCTGGATTATACAATCCCAGACATATCCTACTAAAATATCAATAAGCAGTTTCATAAAATGCAGCTGTCATTGTAAATAATCAACTAATGTGCGCTTGCATAGTTTAATTGAGTAATTCTACTATTTTTGTAGATTTAGATTTAATTACTTTCTATTACTTATAACAGATTTATACATAATTTTACTTTCTAACTCCAGAAAACAAGAGGAGCGTGGTGGAGCAAAGCTTCCAACACTGAGAGACAAACACCAGTGATGGTAAATAGATGAATCTTTCCTCCATCAGCTAGTTTTATCATATTAAATAAGTTTGGTGATGAAGAATGATTTGAAATAAAAACCTATATACTAAAATCAATGATACTAAATGTGTGGAAGTACTCACTAAATCTTATGATCATGTAGATGGAAGGTTTATTTGCTGATTTATCCTTTCTATGAGTCAACAATAAATGGTTTGGTTGGACTACTATGTCACTTAATAAAAGACATATTTATGTTTGAGAAGCCATATCTCCACTTGCATTCAAAAAAATAAAATAAAGCTTTATAAATACATTTCTCCAGCCTTGTAGATCCAGGTATTCAGTATTACAGGGCTTCACCTACACAAGTAAATGCAATAGAAGAAAGGTGGTAGGGGATTTAAGTCAAAAGTTTCTAAAACCTGAAATTGTGGCACACATTTCACAACCAAGGCAGCCTATATTATAAGAAAAATAGTGTGTGTTTTACCCTCTGGCACAATTTTCTTATTACTTTAGGCTCATCATTAAAGGATTTCCTAAGGCTTAGTTAAAATACTTTTAAAGCATGGACAATATACCCAAGTGCTAGTCAGCTTCCACTCACCATGACAAAATGCCCAAGAAAGTCAGCCTAAAGAGCGGTTTTATTTTGGCTCATGATGTCATGGGTTTCAGTCCATGGTTAGCTGGTTCCTTTGTTTGGGACTGAAGCAAGGTGGAAATAGCATGGCTGGAGAGGGTGGCACAGCAAAGCTGCTCGCCCCTTGGTGGCCGGAAGAGAGGCAAGGAGGACAGGGAGAGGGAGAGCTGTGCTTCACAGGTTTCCTCTTTCCGTTTTGGTCCACCTGGGTCCCCACACTGTTGGACAGTGCCGCTTATTCTCAGGGTGCATTGCCCCTCGGTTTGCTCTCCCAAATGACAATTATCTCTGGAAATACCCTTATCGACACACCCAGAAGTGGTTTTAGTAATGACCTGGTCACTTACAATCCAGCCACGCTGACAATCAAGATTACACATTATGTCCAGTGTCTGGGAGAAAAATGGAGTGATCGCATAGCATGTTTCTGCTCACAGTTCCCTTGAAGTCATGATGCCTCGGAGACAGTCTCTGCCAGTTGAGTTAGCCATATACAAAGGCTCTTTTGGGGCCTGGGGGATATAGCTCAGTAGCAGAGTGCTTGCCTAGCATCATGAGACCACGGTTCTGATCCTGAGAATTCAAGGAAAATAAAAGAAAAATCCTCTATTCTTAAGCTTTATCTTACCTTAAAACAAAACCAGTTTACACCCCTTTGAGGTCTAGACTCTAACCAGCACAAGCATATGCTCACCCAATAAAATATGTATGTTGTTAATCAGATCATATAGCATTAAGATTCTACAAATACAATCTGGCCTCAGGTATTAACAGACCTTTCAAATTGAAAAAAACAGAGAAAGATATGTATGTATAATCAAAACTCACTGAATTATCAGCAGAACCCTTCACTAAGAATTTCCCTATCCTGGGGAGCTCATTGTTCCTTTGTCAGTCAAATTCAAAGAACTATCTTCTTACAAAAACAAGCAGAAGGGACAACTTCAGGAAACAGAGTGAGACGCCCCTAAACCTCCCCAAGTAGTGTGAAAGGCAGGCAGAGCCCTGGGCACCTTCAAGAGCCTTGGAGGCCACTCCCTACACCACTAGCGTGACTACAGGTGATGGGCTGAACCCTGGACATTTCAGGAACACCCGTGAAACATCCCACACCCCCCTGACCAGCGTGCAAGACAGGTAGAGTCCTGGGCGCCTTGTAGGGCCTTGGCAGCCACTCCCCGTGCCCCTAGTGTGCCTGCAGGGGCTGGGCTGAGCCCTGGACATCTTCAGGAGACCCGATGAGCAACTCCTTACCTCCCTGACCAACATAAAAGGCAGACAGACCTGGGTCACCTTCTGGGGCCTCAGTGGCCACTCCCTGCACCCCTGGGTCCCCACGGGAGCTGGGCTGAACCTCAGACATCTTCAGGTGCACTGGGGAGCCGCCCTGCACGTCCCTGACTAGGATATGAGGCAGGTGGAGCCCCAGACCCCTTCTGGGGCCTCAGTGGTCATTCCCGGCATGACCTGTATGCCTGTGGGAGCCCGTCTGAAACCTAGAAGGAAACAATAGCCTCTGGAACTCCACCTTCACCCTTCCTCTGCCAGCATGGGAACTGGGCTGGGTCCTGGGGAACGTCTAAATCCTGGATGACCGTGACCCGCATCCCCCAACACCTGGGGAAGCCAGGCTGCACCCAAGACAGATTTAAGAACTCCAGAGAGTCTCTCGCACCACTCCTCCAACAAAGTGGGAGCCAACTAAATGCAAGGAAGTTTTGTGCGCATCTGAGGCCCCACCTTGCCACCACACACCAACACAGGAGCCACATGGAGCACGCGAGAGCTTTGGACCCTCGCCCCACCACTACCAAACAATCACGGGAGTGATGCTGAACTCCAAGCTACCACTGGATCTTCAAAACTGACAAAATGAAGGAACAAAATGCAATCTCAGACCTCCACACAATCCAAAACAGGTCCAGCAGATATTGACACAGAAAAGCTTGGAAGTGGTACTCCTGAAATTTCTGAAATGTTATCAACTAAAGAGACAATTCCATCAGGCCTAAGAAGACATCAGATCAGAAATAATCTCTGAGGTAAAACAAGAGATGAAAGCAATAATGAAAGAATTGCTTAGCATATCTAAAGAAGAGATAGAAAAAAATAGACAAGAAGAGTAAATTAATGGAAACCTTGTATGAACAATATAGGAAAGAATTGGAATGCATGAAACAGATTCAAACAGATATTCAGGAAATTAAAACATCTATGAAAAACTGGCAAAACCACTAAACAAAGCTGAAGATAGTCTTCCAGACTTTGAAGATAGCATTATTGTGAATGACCATGAAAGGAAGGATCTTTTAAAAATGAAGAAATTAAAAAGAAATTAAGAAATAACAATTCAGTTTTTCAGTGGAACTCTTTTCCTCTGGTAAGGCCTGAGCCTGGGCTCTGCCATGCCAGACCTTCCGCCAAGGAGAAAGCCCAGCCTTGGGCACCACCTGAACAGTGTTTCTGCAGAGCTCTTCTCAGATAAGGCCTGCACCTATGCTCTGCTCCACGCCTTCAAGTTAGGAAAGAGCTCTGATTGAGAGGGCCCATCCCTGTTGGTGGTTGAGACCTGCAGTGTGGAAACAACCTCAGGCTCTGGGGTCTTCAGGGTTGGGAGGAGAGGACTGCTCTCTGCTGACCAGTTACCTAGCAGAGCCCCTGCTTAACCACTATCGGCTTCAAGGCAGAGGCCCGCATGCTTCTCATCCACAGACTGGAGACCCTGATATCAAAGCCCAGCACTCCCCCACTATTGCAGGTGTGGTCTGAGCCATGCACCCCAACAATTGCCTGGAGTTCCTGGGCCCAGTGGTCCACAGTCTGTGATGACCTTGGGATTAGTTTGATATCCAGGTCAACTAGGGTCCCTACAGTCCTTTGTGAGCTGCCTGGGTAGCTTATAGCTCAGCACTTGTGATCTGACATTCAAAATGACAAGACATAGGAGCAAAATGCAGTCTCAGAACACAACTCCACCCAGAACAAGTACAGGAGACAATGACATAGGAGAACTAGGAAGCCACATACCTAAAATTTCTGAAATGATCACATCTGAAGTAAAGAAACAACTCCATCAGGCCACAGAGGAGATTAAATCTGAAATAATCTCTCAGGCAAAAAATGAAATGAAAATAATAATGGAAGAAATGCTCCACACATACAGAGAAGAAACAGATAAAAGACTAGAAAATCAAAGGCAACAAATGGAAATGTTACATAAGCAATTTAGGGATTAATTAGAATGCATGAAACAGGCTCAAAGAGATTTCCAGGAAATGAAAACTTTCACTGAAAGCTTGCAAAATCACATGAATGAAGCAAAAGGTAGAATTCCAGATCGTGAAGACAGCACGACAGCTAACAATTGTGAAAGGAAGGATCTCTTAAAAGCATCAAGGAACCAGAAAAAATCAATCCAACAGCTGTAAGATGAAGCAAAGAGAAATAATGTCTGGGTAACAGGAATCAGTGAAAGAGCAGGAGGCAACACAAATAACATAAAAGGAATATTTGGAGAAATAATAGCAGAAAATTTCCTAAGCATGGTAAAAGATACTGATGAGCAAATAAATGAGAGATATAGAACTCCAATGAGACACAACCCAAATAAAACCACACCCACACAAATAATAGCCGGGTTACCAGATATCTGCAAAAGAACACAATATTAAAAGCTGCTAGAGAAAAGAAACAGATTTCCTATAAAGGAAGGCCATCAGAATCACAGCAGACCTCTCAACAGAAACCATGAAATCAAGAAGAGCTTGGAGTGAGGTATTACAGTTTCTGAGACAAAACAGCTTCCAACCCAGACTGATGTATTCTGCAAAACTATCCTTCAAATTCAATGGAGAAATAAAATATTTCCACGACGAAGCACAACTGAAGAACTTCATGAGTGCCAAACCCACATAACAGCAAGTACTAAAAGATATGCTAGACAGAGAAAAAAGAGACCCCAATCTCAAAAACAAAAATAGTATGGAACCCTTGAGCAAAACAAGCAATTAAACAGATAGCAAAAGTAGAAAAGTAACAGCAAGTAAACAGCATGACAAGAATAAGCCAATATATGTTATAACCATTAATGTAAATGACCTCAATTCACCAGTCAAAGGAAACAGACTGGCAGAGAGGATTAAGAGAGAAAATCCCACAATAAGCTGTTTACATGAAGTACACTTACTCCAAAGGAAATCCACAAACTGAAAGTCAAAGGATGGAAAACAATCCTCCATGCCATAGGTTCCCAGAAAAAAGCAGGGGTAGCTATTATGTTTGCAGAGAATGTCAACTGAAAACAATCAAAAGAGACAAAGAAGGCCACTATATCCTAGTTAGGGGAAAGCTTAAAGAGGAAGAGATAACAATCCTAAACATGTATGCACCAAATACTGGAGCACCAAACTATATAAGGCAAATCTTATGGGACATAAAAAAAAAAATCAATAACACTATTGTAATAGGGGACCTAAACACCCCTCTGACACAAAGAGACAGGTCAACTAGACTAAAACTCAGCAAAGATACAACAGACCTGAACCAATGGCAGAACAAATGGACTTAGTAGATGTATATAGTGTTCCACCCCACAACATCAGAATACACATTTTTCTCGGCTGCACATGGGATTTTCTCTAAAATAGACCACATTCTAGCCCATAGAGCATACCTAACTAAATACAAAAGAATTGAAATTATCCAACACATATTATTTGCCCACAGTGCAATGAAATTGGAAATTAATGACAAAGGGAATTCCCAAAACTCCATAAACACTGGCAAATTAGACAACAACCTCCTGAATGGGTCACACAAGAAATTAAAGAAGAAATTTAAAAATACCTACAAACAAACAAAAATACAAATAAAACTTACAGGAATCTGTAGGATGCAATGAAAGCAGTCCTCAGAGGGAAATTTACAACAATGAACTCACACATAAAGAAACAGAAAGAGAGCAAATAAATAGCCTAATGCTGCACCTCACACTTTTAGAAAAAGAAGAACAAGTCAAACCCAAAGCCCAAAGAAGGGAGGACATTATAAAGCTTAGAGCAGAAATCAATGCAATTGAAAAGAAAACTCTTCAAAAAATAAGTGAATCAAAGAGTTGGTTCTTTGAAAGAATAAATAAAATTGATAAATCTCTTGTCAACCTTATTAAAAAATGAAAGGAAAGAACTCAAATGCATGCAGTAAGGAATGAAAAGGATGAAATCACTACAGATCCTACAGAAATTCAAAAGATCATTAATACCTACTTTGAGAATCTTTACTCCCATAGGATAGAAAACTCAAAAGAAATGGACATACTCCTAGAAATGTACAAATTACCAAAGTTGAACCAGGAAGATATAAAAATCCTGAACAACCCAATATCAATTAATGAGATTGAAAATGTCATTAAAAACTTTCCAAGAAAGAAAAGCCTGATGCATTCACAGCAGAATTTTATAAAACATTCAGTGAAGATTTAATGCCAACACTCCTCAAACTCTTCAATGAAATTAAAAAGGAAGAAATTCTCCCTAACTCACTGGAGGCACGTATTATACTGATACCAAAACCTGAAAAAGAGAACTACAGACCAATCTCCCTAATGAACATAGATGCAAAGATACTCAATAAAATACCAGCAAATAAAATGCAGCAAATCATAAAATAATAAACCATGATCAAGTTGGATTCATTCCAGGAATGCAGAAATGGTTCAATGTCTCCAAATCAATTAATGTTATACACCATACGAATACAGCCAAAGACAAAAAACCACATGATCATTGCAATAGATTCAGAAAAAGCTTTTTATCCAATGCATGTTGGAAAAAGTCCAACACACATTCATGATAAAAACCCTATAGAAAATATGAATAGATGGTCTTTACCTCAATCTGATAAAAACTATCTATGACAAACCAACACCTAACATTATACTAAATGGACAAAACTAAATGCTTTCAATTTAAAGTCAGGAACAAGACAAGGACGTCCACTACCACCACTCCCATTCAACATAGTTCTTGAACCATTCGCCAGAGCATTAGACAAGAGAGAGAAATAAAAGGAATAAGGATAGGAACAGAAGAAGTAGAATTATCACTATTTGCAGATGACATGATACTTTACATGGAAGACCCCCAAAAACTGCACTAGAAGACTCCTGGAATTAATCAACAAATTCATCAGTGTACTGGATACAAAGTCAACACCATTCCTGTACACAAATAGCAAACAGACTGAGAGAGAAATTAAGGAAACCATAGCTTTCAAAATAGCATCCAAGAAATTGAAATATTTAGAAATCAATCCAACAAAAGAAGTAAAAGATCCATTCAATGAAAACTAGAATACTCTGGAAAAAGAGATCAAAGAGGATTTCAGTAAGTGGAAAAGCATTCCTTGATCATGGATAGGAAGAACCAACATTGTGAAAATGGTCATACAACCAAAATTGTTGCACACATTCAATGCAATTCCCTTTAAAATACCATTAGCATACCTCACAGATCTACAGAAAACATTCCTTAAATTCATCTGGAACCAGAAGAGACTCAGAATAGCAAACACAATCCTGGGAAACAAAGGCAAGTCAGGTGAAATCATAGTCCCTGACCTGACACTATACCTTAAAGCTACTGTAATAAAATCAAAATAGTACTAGGTAAAAAGCAGACTTGAGGATCAACAGAACAGACTGGAAGATGCAGCCACAACCACAAACACACTCAGCCACCTAATCTTTGACAAAGGGGCCAAACAACCTCACTGGAAGAAAAATAGCCTCTTCAAGAAATGGTGCTAGAAAAATTGGCTTACCCCTTGGCAAAGATTGAAAATAGACCCAAATCCATCACCATGCACCAAACTGAAGTCAAAATGGATCACAGATCTCAATATTAAACAGAAACAGTAAATCTATTGGAAGAGAAAGTGGATAAAAATCTTGAAGACATAGGGGTAGGCAGAGAGTTGATGGACAAAAACCAAACCACAAGGGAAATACTTCAAAGAATCAACAACTGGGAACTCATCTTTCAGAAAAGGTTTTGCACATCTAAGGAAATCACTAGTAGAGTAAAAAGAAAACCCACGAACTGGGAAAAATTTTAGCTGCTTCTCCCTCAGACAAAGGCCTACTATCTAGAACATATAAAGAATTTAAAAAATCAACCTCCCCAAATTCAAAGACCCAATCCTAAAGTGGGCATCTGAGATGAATACACACTTCCCACATAAAGAAATACAAATGGCAAATAAATACACTAGAAAATGTTCAATATCATTAGTCATTGGAGAAATGTAAATTAAAACAAAATTGAGATTTAATTTCACCTCAGTAAGAATGGCTAGCTTTAAGAAATCAACCAATAACAAATGTTGATGAGGCTGTGGAGAAATAGGAACTCTTCTGCACTGCTGTGGGAATGCAGACTGGTGAAACCACTGTAGAAATCAATTTTGAGGATCCTCAGAAAACTAGGTCTAGAGGTCCCATTCAACCCAGCTATTGCCCTTCTGGGTATTTTCCCAGAGGATCTGAAAACATCGTATCACAGTGATATATGTGCACCCATGTTTATAGCAGCGCAATTTGTAATAGCTAAATTGTGGAAGCAACCCAAATGTCCATCCACTGAGGACTGGATAAAAAATTGTGTCATTTTTATATAATGGAATATTACTCAGCTATAAAGAAAGACAAACTTGAGGTTTGCATAGGTAAGTGGTCACAACTAGAGGCCATACTCATAAGTGAAATAAATGAGATGTGCGTGTGTAAGCAATATATTGTATCACTAGTGTAAGAACCTGAAAGTGTGAATATAGATTAGGTACGATAAACATTGTGAAATGAAAGGAAACTGCTCAAAAGTAAAGAGCAACTGGGATGAGGGTAAAGAGAAAAGGAAGATTTATGTATTTATTATATTATGAAAGGGATATTTATTATATTAGAAAGGGATATTTATGTATGGAGATATATATATATATATGCAGGATAGCTAACATAGTTGTACTACTGACTTCTGTCGCTTTATTGTAAGGAACAGTTAATGATTAGTTTTTTTACCAATCTTGCACGTCTATATTTGTTTTCCTGAGTATATACTTTGAAGCTATCAGTATGTAATATAATAACCATTGTTAATTCACTGTCACCTTGTCTGTAATTCGGTTTTGTTTGTACTATTCTTGTTCTACTTTGTAAATGGCTGTCTGTTTGTTAATATATTTTCATTCTCTTGCTTTTAAAATAAAAAAAAAAAGAAAGTATTCATCAGAGGGAAATTTGTAGTGGTGAATTCCCACCTTAGGAAAGCAGAATGAGCACAAATAATCTTATGCTGCAACTCAAGCTTCTAGAAAAAGAAAAGCAAGTAAAATACAAAGACGAAAGAAGACATGAAATTCAAAAGATCAGGGCAGAAATTAACACAATGGAGACTAAAAACAAATATGAATCAAAGAGTTAGTTCTTTGAAAGAATAAATAAAATAGACAAACCGCGAGCCAACCTAATAAAAAGGGGACGAAAAAGCTGATGCTCATGCAGTAAGGAATGAAAGGGGCAAAGTCACTACAGATCCTGAAGAAATTCAGAACATCATCAGTACTTACTTTGAAAATCTCTACTCTCACAGGATGGAAAACACAGGGTAAATGCACAGATTTCTAGATACATGTGAATTACCAAAGCTGAATGAAGAAGATATAAAAGTCCTGAATAACTCCATATCAGCCAGTGAAATTAAGAATGTAATAACAAACTTGTCCATGAAGAAAAGCACAGGTCCTGATGGATTCACAGCTAAATTCTACAAGAAATTTAGAGAAGATTTAACGCAAATTCTTTTCAAACTCTTTAAAGAAATTGAAAGGGAAGGAATTCTCCCCAACTCCTTCCTGGATGCAAGTACTATCCTGATACCAAAACCAGAGAAAGCCTCAACCAGAAAAGGGAACTACAGGCCAATCTCAATAATGAATATAAATGCAAAAATTCTCACTAAAATACTAGCAAACGGAAAACAACAAATCATCAAGACTATACACAATACCAAGTGAGATTCACCCCAGGAATGCAGGGATGGTTCAATATATGCAAATCAATTAAGGTAATGCACTCTATCAATAAAGCCAAAAACAAAATCATATGATCATCTCCATAGATGAAAAAGCCTTTGATAAAGTCCAACACTCATTCATGATAAAAATCCTACAGAAAATAGGAATAGATAGCCTTTACCTCAAGCTGATCAAAGCCATCTATGATAAACCAACAGCTAACATCATATTAAATGGTCAAAAATTGGAAGTTTTCACTGTAAAGTCATCAACAAAAAAAAAAGGATGTCCACAGTCACCACTTCTATTCAGTAGAGTTCTGGAAATATTAGCCAGAGCAATTAGAAAAGAGAGAAATAAGAGGAATAAGGACAGGAAAGGAAGAAGTGAAATCATTATTTGTAAATGACACGATACTCTACAAAGAAGACCCCCCCAAAGCTCCACCAAAAGGCATATAGATTTAATAATCAAATTCAGCAGCATAGCTGGATTCAGAGTCAACACTAAAAAATCAATAGCATTGCTGTACACAAACAACAAACACGGGCTGGAGGTACAGCTCAGTGGGCTAAGTGCTTGCCGCTGAGCACTAGGGCCCTGAGTTCGATCCCCGGTCCCGGAAAAAAAAAAAAAAAAAAAAAAAAAAACACACTGAGAGAAAAATTAGGGAAACCACACCTCTCACAATAACACCTAAAAAGATGAAATACTTAGGAATATATCTAACAAAAGAAGTAAAAGATCTATACAGTGAAAATTATAGTACTTTGAAAAAAGCAATTGAAGAGGATATCAGAAAATGGAAAGATATCCCTTGATAATGGATAGGAAGAACTAACATTGTGAAAATAGCATACTCTCAGAATTGTTCTACAGTTTCAATACAATCCCAACTAGAATACCATTAGTATACCACACAGATCTAGAGAAAACATTCCTAAAATTCATCTGGAACCAGAAGGGGCCTAGAATAGCAAAAGCAATCCTTTCTTTTCTCTTTAAAATAAAAAAATCAAAACAATAAAACCTATTTTATATAAAGAACTTTCAGAAATTAATTAGCTAAAGATGAGTTCTCTCTCCTAAAACATATATCAACAACCTCAAAAATATGCTAGACTATGAATTTTTAAGTTAACTATTAAATATGATGTGCTACAAAACTATAAATTAGAGAACAATAAGATACATACTTTGATTATCAAATTAGCAAATATCTACAAAAATGACAGAAGTCATTGTCCAGAGGCCAGAAATGAGACAGTTTACATTAAACATAAATTAGAACTGAATATAAATGCATCTAAAATGAGAAAGGAGATTTTAACAAAGTTTTTTTGTATCTTTTCAATAAAATTTTGCATTCCCTTTCATTCTAAGAAATAATCATTAAAGTGTTCATAATTATAAAAATCTATATCTCAACATTGTTTACAATATAGATGATTAATAAATTATACTACATTTGATAAGAAACATTACCAAAGTTTAATGACTTGAAAATTTATATATTAAAAAATATATATGGAAAAGGTAGTCCATAATATGTACATATGAATTTGTATTTTGAAGAAAAGCAGAGGCTGAAAGATGTTCAGTGGGTAAACTTCATGGTACAATTATAAAAGCTTACTATATATTCAAAGGTTTTCTTCCATGAGCACACATGAGAAATTAACTATTGTGAAAATGAAAGTTCATACTCTGGGGTCTGATGCAGGCGACCATGGCTGAAAACAAGCTACGTTATGAAAAAAAGTGCTTACATTGATTGTTTGGGAAATGAGCTGACAGAAAGATGAGCAAAGATGAACAACCAGCTCTCGTTTCCTGTACTAAAGACCAAAACTGAGACATGACCTTGCTGTTGTCAATCAATGAACAGATTTAAAACAAGCCACAATACATGTACTGAGCCTTCTGAAGCAATTTGGCAAGCTTGGAGTTCCTGGCATGCTGGGATAGTCTATTTCTGGGAGAATGACCACTGAAATGAAAACTTGGCCACAGTAGGGTATTAAGCTCTTGAAAAACATCATCCCCTCCACTATCGAATCATGTTAAGTCAGCAGCACACTGAATGCACTTAATAAGCCACATTCTCAGCTGAGAACCCCACAGATGATGCTGTCTGTGGTAAGAAGGCAGAAGATGGACTTGGCCATGGCCTCAAGTGAGAATGATGGAGGTTATTATCAGATAATTATTTCCAAAAGTAAATAGAGTCTCCAGAGTGAAGAGCTATCTGACTCCTATGTCAAACTACAAAACTCTAAGCACAGTGCTATACTTTGCAGTATTCCTATACCGGAAAATGTCCCCCCAGCTGGTACACTTCAGTTTGTTAGTTGCCTAGCTAACAGTTCCTGTTCCAGTTCAGGTTGCTCCTGTCTCTTAGAAATGACTGGTCACTGTGACACATAGCTACTCACTGTGATGCACATTGTATAAGCTAATCCCCAATTGCTGAGTCCTTGTGCCTCTGTACTTCCTGCTTGCTTATCCCATACAAGCCCTAGACCACCGGAGGTCAGGGCCTGATATTCCAAGAATGATCAGTGCCCACCAGTGTAAACAAATCTGCCTCCAAATTCTGATTATATGTTTAAAAACTTCAAAAAAGGATTTCCTGAGGTTAGACAGTTAAAAATGAAACCAAATTTTTCGAAAAAAAAAAGGAAAAACACCTATAGTTTCACCCCCCACCCCTAACACGTCTACTTCTAGCTCACTGAACTGGTTCCTGCTAGCCATTACCTGTACTTGTTTAGGGGCTCTCGGTGTACGCCAGGGAGTAGTGGCGGCGGGAATGAGGAAAAGGCAGACAAGAGACAAGAGATGGGTCGGGTGGAGGCTCCTTTAAAAGAGGACTGAAGAACAACAGCAGGGGTGTTTACACCTTTGCAAAGTGAGTATCGCAACACAAGGTTGCCTAGTGACTAATTACTGAAATTGTCCAGGCAGGGTGCTTTTCTCAAGACTGAGGTAGCCTGACTGCTTTAGGCACCCTGGCTCTGCCCTGTCCTCACACCTATGACCAATTTCCAGCTTTCCATTCCCCACGCATTTGGCCACAGAGGCCTCCCTCCACAGCCTTCTGCTCGCACACCTGTCCTAGTCAGATGGCGTCCTCTAGCACCCACCTGAGATCACTGTCAGTAGTTCCTTCTCCGTTCCACATTTTGGCTGAGGAAAAAGTGGACTGGCAGGCTTGACAAATGAGCTGCACCCTGTCAGGCCTGAATACATAAGACAGAAGGACAGACTGTGCTCTATCAAATTGGGCCCTCAAGAGCCCACAATCATTACAAAAATCAGGGGCAAACCTGTGACTTTCCTGATAAAAAATGGAACAGAATTATCTGCCTTCAAAATTTCCTGTCAAAAAGTTACCATCACCAGGGCAACTGGGACTCTTGCCTCCTGCCCCTTCTGCCAGGCACAAACTTATAGCCTGAGAGGGCATCTCCTGTGCACCAAGTCAATCAGCCTGTCTCTCTTCTGAGCCTACACTTTCAACTGTGACTGTTCCCTGAGAGAAAGATGATGTCTTCATCAGCCTGAGACAGATAACCACAACCCTGAAGCTCTGAAAACCCTCCTCCCAGAGGTCTGAGCCAAAACTCACCTCTGCACCTGGCCTCATGGCAACACCACCTGCATTGCTGGCAGATGTCTTAGGAAGCACAAACAGGCATCCAGCCACACATCAGCCCATTGGGCTTTTAATCACCTTGGGCGAGATCTCCATGCCATCAACAACACAGTCATCACCTTGCACTCTGTGGTCCCTGACCCACGCATCCTTTTTGGACTGTTCTAGATTTAAAAGATGCTTTTCTCTGCTTGCAAGTTGCTCCCATGAGCCCCTTCAACTAGGAAGATCAATCATCACAAGGGGTTAAGAACTCTCCCACTACTGGGGGAGGCACTAACAACAGATTTGGCCAAGCCACCGGCACATCTTCTTCAAGGTTTCTCTGTCCCTTCCAGCTCCACCACAGTCCCCTCAGCAAACAACAAGACTGTCAAACTGCTAAAATACACCTCTCCTGCCTGTAAAGCCAGTTTGAGATCACCAAGCTGCCAATGCTGCCGTAACTGCCCTCCATATACATTACCTCAGTCTTCTGCTGCCCACAGCCTGCTGGTACACTTGCCTTGACCTAAAAAATGCCTTCGTGCACCTTCAACTGGCTCCTGTCAGCCAGCCCCTCTTCACAGCTAACCTGGACTCAACCTCTCAGAGGTTCGAAAACTTGTTCCTTCTTTAAAAAGCACTTCTGATAGTTAAGATAGTCATGCTGCTGATTTCTCTCAGTGCATTAAAGGGATAGGTTTGTATTAATATTGTTTGGACAATTAAATGCTGATATCTTGTACTCTAACTGAATTGAATATAATACACAATGTGTTGACCATTGTTACCCTTCTACTATATTGTTTTGGAATTTTGTTTTTTCTGTTTTTGGTTTTCTGTTTCTTTTTCTTTAAAATAATTTTTTTAAAAAACACTTCTGATTAATGACACTTCCAAGCTGCCTTCAGGAAAGGCACAAAAGTTCTTGTGCAATATCTGGCAGAAACAGTCCACAAGAAAAAAACTGCAAATTTCTTAGAGCTGATGGCTTCTGTAAAATCTGGATCCCTGAGTTCACAAAATAATGATGCTTACTCAGACTGCCAGCCCCTGGGAGTGCTCAGTACCTATCTGCGCACATACCTGGATCCGGCCTCTCTGCGCTGCCTCTGCCCTCTGCCTCCTGCTCTAACAGCCACTGTCCTTCTCATAAGAAAGCTGACGAGCTCGCCTTAGACTGAGACCGAACTGTCCAGCTGCCACGTGCTGAACTAGGATAAACTGTTCTAAAAATGGTCCCCTGACAGATACTGAGTACACTTTGTTTACAGATGGAAGGAGCTCTGTTAGGAATGAACTCTGATAGGTTAGATAGGCTGTGGTCACCTTGGACTAAACTATTTTGGCCAAAACTCTCCTGCAGGAGTGATCTGCACAGCAAACTGCTTCCTGCTGCTGTTTGGAAACCTGGTCCAAATGCCTAAGCCCCCTCCAGAGACAAATTGACTGAAACATCAGCACCAGCCAGAAAACTTTGCCCAGTATTCCTGGAAGATCAGAGCCAGACCTGCCCCCACCATTTGTTTCGCAAGCTCAAGCTGCAGCGCTGGCACCTGTAGGTCAGCAGCTAGCTCCGGCTCTGGCATTGTGTCACCGGCCCCGATGTCATGCATTATAGTGTACTCTCCCCATTTAAAGATATGTAGATAGATTACACGGAAATAAAACATAAGCCTACAGAAACAGCTTGTAATCAGTTAAAAGACCAGCTATATCTGTAGACATTCCTGCACACACATATAACCCAAGTGCATATTAACTACCTCTACACATTTCAGAAATCCAGCCTGCACCAGACAGCTCACTATGAAGAGATGCAGTACTCAAAGCCCTGCTCTGGTCACCCTGGACACTGACCAGCCCACTCGTGGCGGAAGCCTAAGGACACAGTTCATGGGATTGCTCCATACCTACTCCCCCCGATTTTTGTGTCTTTTTAGGATGCTTACCCCAGTCCTTGCTTGCCTAACCTGTGCTAGCTGTGGTTTTCGCCTTAAACTCTATAGATGGTTGCCCCAAGAGAATAATCAAACACTTGACAAAACAGACAGGACTAAATTCTATTTGTGCCTTGTCTCAGAAGATCACATGTAACATCCCAGCAAAGATTTGTGGGGAAACTAAAAGAGAGGGAACTGTAGCAGAAACGGCCCGCTGGCCAGTACACTTCAGTTTCTCATTGCCAAGGTAACAGTTCCTGTTCCAATTCAGATTGCTCCTGTCTCTCAGAAACAGCTGGTCCCTGTAATGCATAGGTGGTCACTATGATGCACGTTATATAAACCAACACCCAATTGACAAGCCATTCTGCCTCTGGACTTCCTGCTTGCTTATCTCATATAAGCCCTAGACTATCAAAGATCAGGACCTGATATTCTGGGAACGATCCCAATCAGTGCCCAACAATGTAAATAAATCTGCCTCCAAATCCTGAGTGTCGTTTTGTTGTTTCTGTTTGCTATTGCATTCTCACCATAGTTCATAAAAAAATCTGTTCTTCTCTACAAAAAAATAAAATACTTACTTTTGAAAGTGGTTTTTTCCATGTTCCTGGTAAATGTTTGTACTGCTGTTGTTTCACTGTGTATATTTCCGTTTGGAGGTTTAGGAGAAATAAATGTGCAGGGCTTTCTTTGCCTTACCATCATAGATTGGCAAGCTCTGCCCCCAAGCCCATCTGTACTCTCATGAAGCACAGGGACAGTAGGTTCCTGGGCAATTATGCATTGATGGCTTCTCAACTTGCAAACTGTCCCAGCTTCACTGCAGTACTCACATTGGCTGGCGTGGGTAGGCATGGAACCTTGCACATTCACTTTAATTTTTTTTAACCAAAACATAGAGGATACTTTACACTTCCTGGTAGAGAGTTAGGTACACTCTGTTGTGAGAGACTCTACCAGAATGTAAGGCAATTCTTCATTTTCTCAGTGGTTTTTGTAATGTCTGCCATGTCATTATGACATGGTTCTCTCTAATTTTGTTCTTTTTCTCATCTAGTATTAAATGGGGATCCAAATAAGAGTCATGTTCAGTGAGGTTCTTTTTTCCTTCTTTGTTTTAAAAGTGCCAGTTTCTAAGTCTCACTGAATCTGGTCTCCATTCATAAGCTAGTGGGGCTAGATTAATATCACTAAGTTGTAATTTCAATTTTTATTGGCCCTTGGAAGAATGAAGTTGGAAGGAATCTTAAAGTCCACAAACGACTACCCTCAATAGAGAGATTTACCCACCAGTTTTTCTAATGACTTATCACCAAGGCTCTCTTTCACTAGAACCAGTCATCAGGTATTCACTGTGTGTGGTCAGCACTAATCTGCTACCAGACCCCCTCGGCAGAGGACTACCCCAGCTGCCTAGGACTGCCTTATGCAGTGAAGGCCCTTCCAGCACACCCAAGGTCAATGGGTAGGCCACCTGGAGAAAACTGTGAAGCCCTTCTAGGCCATATTATAGCTGGAAATCTGCAAACTTCTGCTCAACTCCCCGTGGTTTCCATGGGTATTCCATAAACACTTTTCAGTCAACTCCCTGCACACGGAACTCCGCCTCAGAATCTGCCTCCGAGGAACCCACCTGCTCCACACCCTTTTCATGCCTCCTGTTGCTTCCTCACTACTGAGGTGCAATACCAACACCCACAACTTAAAGGGGCAGAGGTTCGTTTTGGCAGCGCAGTCCTCGGTCAACTGTCTCCGAGGCAAGAACAGCGTGATGGAAGGTCCTGGGGTAGGAAAACTGCTCACCTCATGGCGCCCAGGAAGGAGAGCGAGGGGAAGAACCCAAGAGGGAGACGCACCCTCAGCTCATGCCCCCGGTGCCCCACCTCTTCCAACCAGGCTCCACTTCCCACGTGTGAGTCGGTACAGATCACATGATCCCGTCACCTTGCAAAAGCCCTGCCTTTGAGCCCTTGATCTGCACTGGAACTTGGCCAGCCAGTCACTGTGGGTTTCGTTTTTCTCCTGTTTGGCCCTAAAATATGCCTCGGGGAGTCTCACATTGTAAGGTATATTTCACCATTTGGATCCTCCTTTTCCAAGGCAAATGCCCCAGGAATTCATTTTACTAGAATTAATATTGGTGTTTTGTTGCTCTTAATTAGTATTTAGACCAATGACACAAGCTCCTATTCAGCCTCACCCTCTCTGGTTGCAGGTTTGGGATGACAGTCTAGTAACAGCAGCAGCATAAGAGAATAGGCTGGAGAGGTTGACACTTGGACAATATCCAAGCAAGTGACTGTTAATCCCTGAGCTCCAGTAATGTCTGGAGTGGAGAATGTAGCTTTCTTTCTTCCTGTAAACCTGACACCAACATGGCATTGTACTACCTTTTGATTGCTGAAGAAAAGTAAGAACTAGATAGGAAAACCAACATGCTCAATGTGAGCGGTCTGTGAGTTCAGTCACTCATTCATACTCACAGAAGATAGAGAACCATGCACTGATACATGAACCTTCTTTAAGAAACAGTGATTCTACCTATAGTGGAATCGCGTCTAGACAATGGGATGATCCAGGTGAAGTTTTACGCATGAAGGAAGACTGTTTGGGAGACAGAGATGTGCTCTGAATTTTCACATTATTCTCTATATGCCACTGCCTTGGAATATGGAAGCATATGCCAAAGAAATCCCTGCTGAGTGTTTACTTTAACTGAGATCCCTCCTCTCAAATATGTGCCTTCTAACTTCTAAATACAGGGCATGTATTTTTCCCTCCATGTTAGATTATTTAAATTTATAAATGTAGGTTTAAAATTAAGTATCACACCTATCACCCATGTAGTCCTTGACAAGTGAACTAAACTCTTGTAGTCTTTGTATTCAACTCATAAAAAAATGGAAATAATAAAAATAACATCTACCCCATAAGCATATTATGAGGAATAAATAACCTACCCACAAACTGTCGCTGTGGTTAAGAGCTCAGAGTCAGATGTCTGCATTTTAAATTCAGTGAAGTTACTTAACCTTGAAAGGTATCATTTTTCCCATACATAAATTGGATAATAATAGTATTTCCTTTATAGCTGCTCCATGGGGACTGAAAAGAAATAATCTGCATAAATCTTTTAGCATAATGATCACTCAGCCCTTATTAGCTATGATTATTATTTAAGAACCTGAATGTAGCCCAAATTCACCAACGGATGCTGTTCCTGACTCACCACCCTCCCTTCACCTTTAACCACTGTCCACAGAAAAAACTTACATCCTTGTCAGTAACAATGGGTAGGGGATTCATGCCCTTGTTTTGGTTGTTGTTGTTGTTTTGTGTGTGTGTGTGTGTGTGTGTGTGTGTGTGTGTGTGTGGCAAAAACCCTCATCAAGAAGGCCTTTGAAGCTATAGGGTGTGTTTTGAGAGTCTCTTTGAGGCTTTTTTTTTTCTTAAAACCTTGAATGAAGGACAAACACTGACGCTAAAGCTGGGACCCAATACAGATGCACAGATAAATGTGTTTCACATTTGCTGCCTTAGGCACTTTACCATAGGTGGTGTATATAATACTTTACTTAGCATAACCTTGAACTATCACTTTTTCTAAACAAAGTGTAAATATCTTTGGACAGGCACAATGTTTAGCAGGTATAATCATATTGGAGATACCTTAATGTTCCTCAGATAGCACCATGGGATGTGAGAGGAAAAATGTCTTTGTGATCCAACATTATCTTACATGGCTCATCAGAGCTGTTACTGGGTCATATTCTTTAACTCAGATGCATATTAAAGTTCCTTTTGTTTTCTTAATGAGTTACTGTTACACAAAATTGTACAACCAGTCATGCACTTTTAAAGAGTATGCTCTATGTCCAAGGTACAAGATTACAAAAGGACAATTAATCAGTCCTAAAAATGTTAGCACTTTTATCTAATCCCAGTGTGACACACGTGTTAAATTTGCTATTAGTTATAAATGTTCTCATTGCTCATGGTGGACCAGTAGGCACTATAAAAATAAATCAAATCTCACTTGTTTAAATCCACTTAAACTCAGTAAAGCTTTGACTTCACAAGAGCTTTTCAAAACTAAACAGGATGAGTCTAAATTAATGTTTAAGTCTATATTTTCCTATCATGTCAAAATGCTTTAAATTATTCCATTCTAAATAGCAACACAAGAGATATTAATGGGGGCAGGGACGGGAAAATTGGGAAAAAGGAAAGGGCAGGAGGGCTAGCACGGAGTGCTGACATAATCAAAGTGCACACGACCAGCCACTGTGAGCCTTCCTGGTCTGTATAGTTCACATGTGGTAATAATTATAATTCAGTATATAAATTATAGGGCATTAGCTGTAGAGACTCAAGTGCCCTATAAAGTCCATAACAGTAATACTAATTAATATTTGTAACTTAGGATATACTGAGATCGATTTGTTCAGAAGTAGAAGCCTTTCATATTTATTTACATGATAATATAATTTAACTATAATGTTTAAATTCTTTAAAAAATTACTACAGCAAAAGACACAATGCCATGAATTCACCCAAAATACTTTTCCTTGCACACTTAGCCCATTTCTCTTGCTGCTTCTGAAGCCCTTCTGGAAGTCCTCTTTCATGAAGGTCTTCAGTTGTGCTGTCATGGTTCCCTTGACATCCAGAATCAATTCGAAACCTGTATCTGCATGGTCATTTGGACTTTGGGGCGGAACCACAAGTCACACGGCCCCAGATCTGGTGAATAAGGTGGATGAGCACGCAGCTGTAATGCTTTGTGAGCCTGTCCTTCCACTGGGCGGTGCTTGGCAGCAGCCTTCACCACTTTTTGTCAAGGTTCTAAACATACTCAGGACCCAGAACTTCCCGAGCTGCATTCTGTTTGCTAGTGTTGTATTGAGGATTTTTGCACCTATATTCAGTACGGAGATAGGCCTGCAGTCCTCTTTTTTGGTTTGGTCCTTCTCTGGTTTTGGTACCACAGTAATGCTTGCTTCCAGCTTCCGGAAATGACTTTGGGATTGTTGCTTCCCTTTCACGGTGACAGAAAGTAAAGGACTGGCAAAGGTAAGGACTACGGTGGTAGGACTATGTCACAGAAGCCAGCACAGCATAAAGTCCAGCCGAATGCACTCCCAATGGCCAAAGCTAGAACCATATAAGTAACAAATAAGTAGTTTGATTGTAATCCAAACATAAATTAAATGAGCCCATTCTAATATAAATGATTAAATTAATAAACTGAAGCAAGAGACAATACCCTTTTACAAAAGAGCTACAAATAAATCTCTATAGTTATTCCACCCTAAAAAAGGGTTTTTCACCTTCATTTCTCGAGTATAGGATGTGCACTGACTTCCTTACAATGACTGCAATATTTTAAAAAGTGGAGGAGTAACTTTAAAGTGGAGAAAAGTACTGTATTCAGCCAGATTATCAAGGTCAACATCAGTAGCTACAAATCATGTTGACACTATGTACCCTGTGTATTATTTGACAAAAATGACACTTACCTCAGTGGTAATCCTCCCCCAGACCTGTAACTCCAATGTAATCATGAGGAAAAAAATCACAAAATTCCAATGAAGAGCATCCTGCAACATACCTGCAAAGACTCCTACAGTTTGTCAGTGTCATCAGAACAAGGGAAATCGGAGAAACGCACAGCAAAAGGGGCCTAAAACGCCGTGGTGATTAAATATAGTGATTAGGATGAGAACTTGGGACATAACAAAAAGCCCATTGATATGAGATAAGGAAAGATGAATGAATTGCAGACTTTGGTTAAGAACATTATGTTAACAGTGTTTATTAATTGTAACAAATATAACAATAATATATTTTAATAGTGAAAAAATAGTGTACAAATGGAGTGTATTTGAACAGTAATATCTGCCCAATATTTCTGTAAATCTAAACTTGTCCTCAGGATTTATGTCTATTAGGTTTAAGAAGTTTTAAAGGAGCACTCCTTCACGAGCTTCGAGAGCCCCGGGAACTGAGAGGAAAAGTCAATCAGCCTCTAAAAGTGGGTGTTTTCCAAGTTGGTGAGATTCACAGTATTAGAAACCTTCCTGTCAGCAGTATTATATGCTAGAATAAAACAGGAAAATGCTCTTGAAGTTCTGAGAAAAAATTATTTTCAACCAAGCTAAATAAATAATTTTTAGCCTAGCCAATCTGACACTCAGATCACTGGCAAAATAACAATTTTCAAAGTTTCAAAGGCTCAGAAAACTCACATAGTCTTCCTCAAAAAATTATTACAAGATGTTACTTAAGAAAATAAAAAGAAGCAGAAGAAAGAGGAAAGAATAGAAACTGAAACACGAAAATAGTGAACCAACTCCAGGGCTCAGTACATTGCTTGCAATAAATTATATGCAATTCTTCTGCAATTTTGGGATGACTAGGATATTGCAGGATGAGAAAGAACATGATACAAAGCAGAACTGAGTGTCAGAAGCTTTGAGAACATAAATTTGATGAAAAAAATAGTTTTCTATAGCTAAAAGTGTGGTGCAAAACCTGGATCATCATGAGCAAAGAAATATAATAACATATGACTTAAATACAATGTTTATCTCCATGCTTCAAAGCTTTTAGAACTCATTCAAATCAAATTAGATTTGAATCTAATTGTATGCCCCCCATGGCTTCAAACACTCTTCTGGTTCTTCAATAAATAGTATTTCCATAGCAACTCTCCCCAACACATTTCTGGAGGCAAGTATTATACTGGTACCAAAACCAGAGAGAGACCCAACCAAGAAAGAGAGCTACAGGCCAATCTCGCTAATGAACATAGATGCAAAGATACTCAACAAAATACTGGCAAATAGATTACAGCGAATCATAAGGAAAATTATACACCACGACCAGGTAGGATTCATCCCA
>PVLD010011706.1:0-15710 GCA_004027595.1 Dinomys branickii
GTCTGACTAAATTTGCATGTCTGTATATGGGTCCATACATCTACAATTCGAAGATATCAATGGATAAAGCAACAACTACTGTTGAGACCATATCACCTTGTCTATAGATTAGTTGTGATTGTACTATTTTCTATGATAATGGGTATCTGTTTGTCAATATGTTTTTGTACTTTTATGTTTCTAAAATAAAAAAAAAAATCCAAAAAGTTCACTTATTTCTTTTATAATTCGTTTGGCTTTGAATGCTTCCATTTTATCTCCTGACTTGAACACACTTGTCATTTTCTCCTGAGTGACAAGTTGAGGCCATTGAGCAGTTTGAATACATCACAAGAATAATCCATTTCTGTACCTTCTGCTGTATGACTGAAATCTGTTGCCAGAGATGACTGCTTTTCTAAAAGAAATGGCTGGAGATTCTTTTATAACTCAAAAAGTTTGACTAGTCATTTACCTTTAGAAAGCCACTCACTTCTGTATATGAGTAAATATATGTGCTTTGTACCCACTTACAGAATTGCATGAACAAACATGAGGATGGGCACTTTAATCTGGCTTATAATTTTAATCACATCTTGAAAGCATTGTTAAATTCAGGTGACATTTTTCACCTAGCTAGTATTTCCCTGTGGATGATAAAGTATACAGACTTACATTCTGAACCAACCTCTTGGACCCACATAATGAGACCAGTCACGCACCTGCTCTGTCTCTGCATACACTGACATAAATGACCAATTATGTTTTCTTGATGTGCAATCATCCCAAGACTTGAATAGTTCTGCAGCTGTGGTGTTGGCTGCATGGTAACAATCCTCCTGAAAAGTATACCTAGTGAAAGCAGGTATTATTGTCTGTCAACATCAGCAGACTTGTCAATCTGGACTGCCTACCACGTTGACTCATTAACAATCTCTAGTAATTGTTCCTCCCCACTGTCTGTTCATCAGTGTGTCTGTTGATGGTCCTAACGGAAAGTGGAACGTGCACCTTTTTGCACTGCAGCCCTTGATAGGTCATAACAGGTGCCCTTAGAAGCAGACAGGATTGCCTCTGTGTTTTGCTCTACTTCAGACACATTTGATGAAGTGGTAACTCTCAGTAATTGCTTGTGTTCTTCATGTTCATTTAAAAATAAACCTGAAGTGCTTGCCTCTGGATGCTCAGTCTCAAAGTGGTGAATCAATTTTGAAATCTTCATGGTTTGTTGGATATCTCTTCAGTACATATTCAAAGCTGGTTGAGAGAGTGTAAATCACTTATTGAAATGAAGCCTGATTTAAATAAAAGACCATATTTTATCTCGAAGCCTTCTTTGGTTGCCATTCTTAGAGTCTTTTGGTATTTCGTCTTTCTGTGTTTTTCTCCTTTTCAAAGAAGCTCCTCAATAAAGTTTTTTTCTATTCATTTTGACTAAGATTAGCTTTTGGCCTTAACAAAGCTGTGATTGAGACAAATTCACAATGCAGAAAAAGGTTTCCAGAGGAATTTGTAAATGGAATAAAGTTTAGACCACATGCAGACTAAAATTCATGTTGGATTTTTACTTAAATTCTGCCACCACATCCAATTGAACAACTGGACTACACAAACTCTGTAGATTCTCTAATGCCTACGACCGAATATGAAATGTGGCCTCATTGTCACATGCCACTCACTGGCAGGGTTTTGAAATGAGTCTGCTTGCAATTGCTTCATTGTGGACTCGTGTAGTTAAAACTCTCTGCTCATACTTAATCCATGTTTGCTGCCATGCACAAGTCTGAGCATCACTGCCTTTGCTCTACCTCACTTCATCAGGCATTAGATAATCATAAGGAGCACATAACCAAGATTCTTTGCATGTGAAATTCACATGAGGGTTTTTATTCTTGAGAATATCCAATGCTGCCAACGATCTGACAGGAAGTGGAGTTAGGGCAGCAGTTCCAATGAGGACCAGTGGCTGTGAGTATAGGTAAACCTTTGCTCATTTGCCTGACACTGATCTTTGGCTTCCTGCACAGCCCCTTCCTGATGATCCATAGAAAGGTACAGGTTCATGGCTCATGGATTAGCCACCCTTGTTTAGCAAAATAGTATTTAAAACACATATATAGGAGTCTCCACCCTCCACGTGCTTGGAGCTGACAGGAGATCTTCACTCAGAAGGCCTGAAAACTGCCCTCACCAGGGTTCTCTTGTGGGCCATTCATGCATGTGCCCAGTGCTGAGTGAGGTATAGGAGCGGGCACTCCAGGAGCTGCTGACACTGCAGTTTGGGCCTGGGCTTCACTTGTGCCCTGACTTCCTGAAGTTCGCACACACAGGCAGTCTGTGATTGCTGTTCTGTGACCCACGCCTGGCTCCTTTGTGCAGCCTGCACTGACTGGAGACACAGAATCAGGTGGTCCACATACTGCTGACCCTGCAGTTTGGGTCTGGGTTTTGCCTGTATCCTGAACTGCCTAGGGTCACAAGACAACTGGTCTGGGATTGTACCACAAGTGAAACTGGATTCTGGGTCATACAAATGCCCTGAACTGCAAGGGGTTGCTGGATCAGACCATCTGCCATCAATTGATATCACAGTTCATGTCTGAGACCTGCAAGAACTAGGTACATCTACTGGAAGACGCTAGACTAAGCAGAACATCTCAGTGAACATTGAGGGGCAGGCCTGACAACCAGGAAAACGAGGGCCACTAGTGACCTTTGCAGAACTACCAGAGAAGAAGGAGACTGAGCGTTCTGTTTCCAACATGAAACATGAGAAGGCAAAGGGCTAAAATACAATCTCAGAACTCTGCCCCACTCAGAAAAAGTCCAGGACACATTGACATAGGAGAACTTGATAAACATCCACCTGAAATTGCTGAAATGATTGCAATGGAAATAAAGAAACAACATGATCCGGCCATAGATGAGATCAGGTCACACATACTCTCTTAGACAAAAAATGAAATGACAATAATAATAAAAGAAATGCTCTAAACATCTAAAGAAGAAATAGTTAAAAAAAGATGAATATAGGCAACAGATGGAAACATTACATAAGCAGTATAGAAATGAATTAGAATGCATGAAACAGACACAAAGGGACTTCCAGGAAATCAGAACTTCCTCTGAAGCTTGCAAAAATGCTTGCATAAAACCAAAGATAGAATTTCAGATACTGAAGACAGCATGGCAGCTAGCGATTGTGAAAGGAAGGATCTCTTATAATCAACAAGGATCCAGGAAAAATCAATCCGAGCTACAAGACAAGGCAAAGAGAAATAATGTCAGAGTAATAGGAGTCAATGAAAAAGCATGAGGTGACACAAATGACATAAAAAGAATATTTGCACAAATAATAGCAGAAAATTTCCTAAGCCATGGAAACAGAACCTGGGATACAGGTAAATGAGGCATATAGAACTTCTACTAGTTATAATCGTAATAAAACCACACCTAGACATATAATAATCAAGATCCCAGATTTCCTACAAAAGAACAGAATATTAAAAGCTTCTAGAGAAAGAAACAGATCATCTATAAAGGAAAGCCCACCAGAATCACAGCATACTTCTCAACAGAAACCATGAAATCAAGAAGAGCCTGGAGCAAAGTATTACAGGTCCTAAGAAAAAACAGATTCCAACCAAGATTTATGTGTCCTGCCAAACTATCCTTCCAGTTTAAAGGAGAAGTAAAACACTTCCATGACAAAGAGCAACTAAGAACTTCATGAGTGTCAAACCATCCTTACAAAAACTACTAAAAGACATTCTAGACTGAAGAAAATGAACACAATTTCAAGAACAACAATAGAAAGGCAATAACAGTACAATATAGAAGAGAAGGCAAGTAAACAGATATAAAAAGTAAGAAACCAACAGCAAGTAAATAACATGACAATGATAAGTCAATACATATCTGTTGTAACCAAAAATATAAATGGCCTCAATCCACCAGTCAAAAGAAACAGATGGGCAGAGTAGGTTAAGAAAAAAAATCCAAATATATTCTGTAAACAGGAAACACATTTTACTCCAAAGGAAATCCATAGACTGAAAGTCAAAGGATGGAAAACAATCCTCAATGCAACAGAAACCCAGAGAAAAGCAGAAGTAGCTATTATGTTTGCAGACAAGGTAAACGTCAAACTGAGAACAATGGAAAGAGATAAAGAAGATCACTACATACTTCTTGGGGAAAACTTCAACAGGATGAAATAACAATTATAAACATGTATGCCTCAAATATTAGAGAACCAAGCTACATAAGACAAATTTTAACAGACATGAAAACTCATATAATTAATAACACTATTGTAATAGGGGACCTTAACACCCCTTTGACACAAAGAGATAGGTCAACTGGACAAAAATCAGCAAAGAAATAATAAATCTGAACCAAAGCAGTGAACAAATGGACTTAGTAGATGTATACCAAGTGTTCCACCCCACAACATAAGAATACACATTTTTATCAGCTGCACATTGGGCTTTCTCTAAAATAGACCACGTTTTAGCCCATAGAGCATACCTAACAAAATGCAAAAGAATTGAAATTATGCCATGCATATTATCTGACAACAGTGCAATGAAATTGGAAATTAATGACAAAAGGAACTCGAAAATTTACCTAAACACTTGAAAATTAAATAACAGCCTCCTGAATAATCAATGGGAAACAGAAGAAATTAAAAAATCCCCACAAACAAATGAAAATGTAGGTGCAACGTACCAGAATCTTAGGGATGCAATGAAAACAGTCCTCATAGGGAAATCTATAGCATATGGACCTATCACACATAAGGAAAACAGAAAGAGAAAAAAAAAGTAGCCTAATGCTGTACCTCAAGCTTTTAAAAAAAGAACAAGTCAAGCACAAAGCCCAAGGATGCGAGGAAATTATAAAGATCAAGGCAGAAATTAATGTAATTGAAACAAAGAAAACCCTAATAAAAATAAATGAATCAAAGATTTGGTTCTTTGAAAGAATGGATAAAATTGATAAACCCCTAGACAATCTTGTTGAAAAAAGAAAAGAACTCAAATTTATGCAATAAGGAACGAAAAGGGTGAAATTACTATAGATGCTACAGAAATTCAGAAGATCCTTAATTCCTACTTTAAAAATCTTTACTTCCATAGCATAGAAAACTGAGAAGAAATGGACAGATTCCTAGATATGTATGAATTACCAAGTTTGACTCAAGAAGATATAAAAATCCTGAACAATCCAATATCAATTAATGAGATTGAAAACGTGACTAAAAACTTATCAGCAAAGAAAAGCCCAGGCCCTGATGGATTTACAGTAGAATTTTACAATTCGAGAAGATTTAATACCAACACTCCTCAAACTCTTTAAAGAAAATGAAAGGGAAGCAATTCTCCCTAACACATTTCTGGAGGCAAGTATTATACTGATACCAAAACCAGAGAAAGACACAACCAAGAAAGAGAATTAAAGACCAATCTCCCTAATGAATATAGATGCAAAGATACTCAATAAAATACTAGCAAATAGAATGCAGCAAATCATCAAGAAAATCAAACTCCATGATCAAATCAGACTCATTCCAGAAATGCAGGGACTGTTTAATATTTGGAAATCAATTACTATTATACACCATATCAATAGAGCCAAAGACAAAACTGCACAGTCATCACAATAGATGCAGAAAAAGCTTTCAACAAAGTCCAACGTGCATTCCTGACAAAATCTCTACAGAAAATAGGAATAGATGGTCTTTACCTCAATCTGATCAAAGCCATCTATGACTAACCAACAGCCAACATCATACTAAATGAACAAAGAAAGAAAGCTTTTACTTTAAAATCAGGAACAAGACAAGGATGCCTGCTGTCACTACTCCTGTCCAACATAGTTCTTGAAGCACTAGCCAGAGCATTTAGACAAGAGAGAGAAATGAAAGGAATAGGATAGGAAAGGAAGAGGTAAAACTACCACTATTTGCAGATGACATGATACTTTACATGGAAGACCCCAAAAACTCCACAAGAAGACTCCTGGAATTAATTAACAAATTCAGCAGTGTAGCCGGATACAAAGTCAATGCCCAAAAGTTACTAGCATTCCTATAGACAAACAACAGAGAGAGAAACTAGGGAACCATAACTTACACAATAACATTAAAGAAATTAAAATACTCAGGAAGCAATCTAACAAAAGAAGTAAAAGATCTTTTCAATGAAAAGTATAGTATTCTGAAAAAAGAGATCAAAGAGGATTTCAATAAATGGGAAAACATTCCTTGCTTGTGGATAGGAAGAACCGACATTGAGAAAATGGCCATACTACCAAATTTGTTGTACAGATTCAATGCAATTCCCATTAAACTACCATCAGCGTACCTCACAGACTTAGAGAAAACATTTCTAAAATTCATCTGGAATCAGAAGAGACCCAGGAAAGCAGAAGCAGTCCTACGCAACAAGGACAAGTCAGGTGGAATTGCAATTCCTAACCTAAAAGTATACTACAAATCTACTGTAATAAAATCAACATGGTACTGGGTGAAAAACAGACCAGATGATCAATGGAACAGACTAGAAGATTCAGACACAACCATAAACAAACTCAGCCACATAATCTTTGATAAACGGGCCAAACAAACTCACTGGAAGAACGATCACCTCTTTAATAAATGGTGCTAGAAAAATTGGTTTGCCACTTTCCAAAGATTGAGAATAGACCCGTGTCTATCACCACGCCCCAACCTCAAGCCAAAATGGATCACACATCTCAATATTAAAGCAGGAACGCTGAATCTATTGGAACAGAAAGTAGGTAAAAGTCTTGAAGACATAGGAGTAGGCAGAGAGTTCATGAACAAAAACCAAAAAGCAAGGGAAATACTTCAATCAACTACAGGGATCTCGTCCTACTGAAAAGTTTCTGCACATCTAAAGAAATCGCCAGCCAAGTAAAAATAAAGCCCATAAATTGGCAAAAATTTTAGCAGACTGTCCCTCAAACAATGGTCTTCTATCTAGAACATATAAAGAATTAAAAAACGTAAGTCCTTCCAAATTCAAAGACCCAATCCAAAAATGGATAGCTGAGATGAATAATCACTTCATAGATAAAGAAATACAAATGGCAAATAAATATATGAAAAATGTTTAACATCATTAGTCATTTGAGAAATGCAAATTAAGACAACAATGAGACTTCACCTCACCCCCGTTAAGTATGGCTGTCATTGAGAAATCAACTAATAAAAAATGCTGGTGAAGCTGTGGAGAAATAGGAACGCTTCTCCACTACTGGTGAGAATGAAGACTGGTGAAACTACTGTGGAAATCAGTTTTGAGATTCCTCAGCAAACTAGGTCTGGAGGTCCCATTCAACCCAGCTATTCCTCCTCTGGGTATTTTCCCAGAAGATCTGAAGACATCATATCACAGGGATATATGTGCTCCCATGTTTATAGCAGCACAGTTTGTAATAGCTAAAGTGTGGAAGCAATGCAAATGTCCATCCACTGAGGATTGCATAAAAAAAGGTGGTTCTTTTATATAATGGAATATTACTCAGGTATAAAGAAAGATAAACTTGAGACTTTTGTAGGTAAATGGTCACAACTAGAGACCATACTCATAAGTGAAATAAATCAGAACTGCATGTGTAAGTAACTTATTGTCTTACTAGTGTTAGAACCTGAAGGAGTGAATAAAAACTAGGAAGTATGATACACGTTGTGAAATGAAAGCAAAATCCTCAAATAATGGGCAATTGGATTGTGGGAAAGGAAAAGGGAAAGTAGGGGAACTTTTGTATCTATGTGTATACAGGATAGCTAACAGATGTACTACTGTCTTCTATTGTTTTACTGAAAGGAACAGTTAATGATTACTTTGATCAGTATTGCATGTCTCAGTTTTCCTGACACACCACTTTGAAGATACAATACTTAATACAACCGTTGCTCATTTCTTACCATTGTGTCTGTAACTCTGTATTGTTTGTATTGTTCTTATGCCATTTTGTAAATAGATGTCTGTTTGTTAAAATGTTTTCTTCTTTTATTTTTAAAATAAATTTTTAAAAAACAAAGCACATATATAGATTATTCATTAGTCTGTATGAGACCTTATGGTAGCTATTACCTAACCTCTGTTGTACTAACAAGGGCACTAAGAGGTGTAAAATATAATGAGTAGCTTCTAAGTGATAGTTAAGGATTCAGGAACACAGATGATTACTTGCAAATGCTATTCAGATGGATACAAATGAAATATAGACGTTCTAGAAATAACTGAGAAATGTGCAGGAGCACTTGTACTCCACAGTGGGTGCTGAGTGTGGAGGAGCCAATCTGATTCCATTTACACACGCTGTTCAGTTGTGCTGTGGAGGAGCCAATCTGATTCCATTTACACACGCTGTTCAGTTGTGCTGTAGAGGAGCCAATCTGATTCCATTTACACACGCTGTTCATTTGTGCTGTGGAGGAGCCGATCTGATTCCATTTACACACGCTGTTCAGTTGTGCTGTGGAGGAGCCGATCTGATTCCATTTACACATGCTGTTCAGTTGTGCTGTGGAGGAGCCGATCTGATTCCATTTACACACGCTGTTCAGTTGTGCTGTGGAGGAGCCAATCTGATTCCATTTACACACGCTGTTCAGTTGTGCTGGTGAGTGTGCTCATCTTCTCGAGGTGCATTAACCGAGTGCTGCAAACTAATGCGTGAAACTAAAGAAGTTAAATTTATTAGCCCAGAGATCTCCAGGCTAGATCACTGATTAAGTAGTCAAGGTGAGATCAGCTCCTTCTGTGGACTGTGAAGAAGAATCCACTCCCTGCTTGTCTGCATCTTTTGACAGATTGAAGGTGGTCTGGAATATTCCTTGGTCTGCTTCATTATTCTCACCCCTGCCTCCTTGTTCACATTGCATTCTCTCTGTTTGCACGTGCATGTCGTAGTATTTCCTTATTAAGATGACACCAATAGTATTGGCTGAAAGTGTCACTTTGCTCAGTTTTGACTCCAGCTAACTACACCTACAATTGTCCTGTTTCTAAATAAGATCATAGTCTGGGGGCTGGGGATATAGCTCAGTGGAATAAGCGCTTGCCTAGCAAGCACAGGGTCCTGAGTTCGATCCCCAGTACCACAAAAAAAAAAAAAAGATCATAGTCTGAGATACAGGTGCAAGAACTTCTTTCTGTGAATTTTGGAGAAATAAAACTCAGCTGATAATGGAAAGCAACAGGTGAAAACACATTCAAATTTCTTCAAACAGAAATTGTTGCCATGTAGGCATCTTTATAAAAAGTGTATTGCTTGATACATTACAAATACCGTAATGTTTAATGTCTTAATCAATGAAAAATTACATGCTGCACATTGCGAGGTAGCGCAGTACAACTCTTTAAAAGTCCTTTCACTTGGGCAGCAGTGCTGTCCATTTGGTGTGTCCCAGCGGTCATCACAGGCTGGGCAAAAGGGTAAGTTTGGTCCCAGATGTGACAGGTCATGCAGAATGAATTTAATTCATCTTCTAGAATAAAAACTAATGCATTCTATTTAAACAGCACTAGTTCATTAAAACTGTGGAGTAGTAGCATTTCCTGAACTGAGTATAATTTGACAAGCAGTACAGTGCTAGAGGAAAACTACACAGCTATCCTGCGAGAACACAGCACAGATCCAAATCCTTCTGATAACTATTCTGTGTTTTATTTCCTATGGCCAAAACACATAAATGTGAATAACACTCTGATTAGATTCACCTTGCTTGAAAAATCTATGATCAACTGTTTATTTTAAGGTCAACTTATGAGCACCCATTCATCTGCAAACTTAGTTCATTTTTGCTGTGAAACACAGCATATTGTACTTATAAGCTGTAAGAATTAGAATGTGAACATTTCTGAGGTCCATAATTCTGTCTATCACACAGCTGGAATGTGCGAATTCCTGACATAAAAAACTGTGAGAACTAAATTTCAAATAATTCATGACCATAGTCTCATGAAATAAATATGAGTAGGCTCTCTTTTTTCATTTTTCACTCAGCTCTTTAATTGATAAAGAGAATTTGCAACATGGTTGAGAAATATAACTAAACCTATTGTTCCTGATATTATTTCTCAACTAGAATTGTGTATTATAATCATATGGCAAAGTAAAAAATGATAAATTGAGAAAATTGAATACTGAATACTCAGAAAATCAAGGACGTAAGTCTAATAAGTTCTTAACAAAAATATTCAGATAAGCTACTTTTCTCTTACTTCAAATAAATAACCTCTATGTGCTTTCTTGACTGTACAGACTTAAGCCGAGCGCCTTTCACTGGAGACACCTTTGACTGTTAGAATCTGGTGGTGTAAGAACTGTTTTGCTTTGTCTTGTTTTTATTTGTACATCTAATTTGTCATGATGAGCACCTAGGACTCAAAATGTCTTTTATGTTTTACTACCTAAAAATACGCAATTATACATGGAACAGGAAGATATTCTCCTGAGAAAGTACTACATAGATATTTACAATAATTTAAATTTCTAAGGATGAATTTCAACCTTGGTTTTGAAATTTCCAGCCTTCAAAATAATGTAGATTTACTTCTTCCTCTTTCTCCCATAAGTGCCCATCTCGGAAGTGCTCTTCCAGCTCAAAAACCCAAGAAATGCAGGCCTAGGAAGCAAGCATCCCTTCTTCACATTTACAGGCACCAGGAAGTTGGTGTGAGCATATTCCTTTAACGCTGTGCAAGAGCACTGGCGGGGACTGGTGGAAGTCTCACCAGCACCACACGCTCCCAGCAGGCAAACGACATCATTTAAAAGGCTGTGGAGATCAACTGTCATTGGGAGAGCAATACTGAAAATTAGGGTAAATCCTATGTGTTAAACCTGACAAGTAAAATATTCGAGTAGGATCCAGAGTTCTCAACATAATAACCAAAAAGTCTAGTACACAATATCACTGTAACACTAAGAAATTTGAAACACAATCTATTAAGAAAAGATGGAGAAATAATTAAGCAAGCAGAACAGCTTTGCTTATTGGCCTCTGTCTGCTTCTTCTCATGGACAGAAATGAGAAACAAGTTTATAGATATGATATCACTCTGTCAGCACATTCACTGCATTCAGAACTGGAGCCAGTTAAGAAGAATGATCAATCCAAGACAGTGAACAATGGCATAAAATATATTTTGTACTAAGCACAAATCAGTTAAAGCACAATTTTTGTCAAATTTTCTCCAAACACAATTTGTTCATCTGTTAAAGAAAGGTTACTGTAAGATAAGCCAGAGAAATTACCATGCTTAAAGGGGGTATTTCCGAATTTGACAAAGGATGTGATTGGTTTTAGTAAAAAGGAATTTTGTAAATGTTTCTGTCTGCTTTTGTTAGCTCATGAGTCAAAAGAACTCAGTCTTGACCATGCCTTCCCATGTCATTTACGTTCCATATGCTGGTTATATATTTTTAAGTATTTTTTATACTCTTGAGGTGAAAATAAATTGGAATGTGAAAATCAACTGAATCCAGTATTTTTAGTAAAATGAAAGTGACATTTTATAACAATGCAGAAATTTAAAATACAGCTCAAAAGCAGTTCTATTTGGAATGAATAAAGATGAAAAGCTTGATCTGCAAAGCACACATGAACAGAGACGCCACCTGTTACAGTTCCACACACTTCAGCGTCTCAGCGTGGTGATCCAGAAAGCCATCCTTGCTAATTGGCTTACTATTTCTACTGAAAAAAGCTATATAGTCCAAGTATGCAAAAATAATATTGATTACTTTATCTAACCAATATTAATAAGAAATAACTAGGTGGTCCAGTATATGAAAAAGTTACAGTATCTCAAAACTGTCAAAAAACTCATATAAAACATGATGGAGAGTATATTTGACCATATATATCGCCACTATTGTCATGAACATAGGGAAAATATTATATTTTAGCACTTTATTATTATTATTAAAATGACAGCTATTTTATGATATAGAACACAGTTATCAGAAAAATATTTTCTCAGATTTCCAACAGAAACAGCTCTCAACCATATGACAATATTATCATAGATTGGGGTTTTAATCAAAGATCAAATGTCACTTCACTGTGGATTCTAATACTGTGATCCTTATAATCATAGGCCCTGCTCAATATCATGAGGAGGTGCTGGCATTGGTTGCCAATGGGCTTATCTTTATGTAATGCCTCACTTTCACCAAACAGTTTTAACGGATTTCCAAACTCCACCAACAATTGTATATGACTGCTTTTGTTTGCATAGGCACTTAAAGATCACTTACAGATTACATTCTCCATTCATAAATTCCCAAGAAGCAAGAGTCTTGTCTTCCACAAGTTCATTCCTTAGCTCTCACTGCCAAGATCACAGAGCATTTTCACTACCTTCCATTTGTGGGGACACAGTAAAAACCCTATCTTTTCCAGCCTGTGTCCTGCTCCTCACCTCATTTCTGAGTATGATGTCCAGTTAGCTCTTCACTTCACATTATTTTCCTAAATATGTAAATAGAATTGAAGTTTCAGCAGCACAGGATGAGTCATACAGAAAAAAATTGAAAAGCAGAAAGGCAGTGCATGTAAATTCCTTTTACACTCCCATGTCTTCTGCTTTATTTTCTCCCAAACCTAATAATCCATATAATAATGGCCTTTCTACTTCTACACACGCTACATTATAACTCACATTCATTGAAATAAAAAGTCACAACCCCAATCCCTTATTCTCCTAACTATAAGAACATGCCTTGATTATTTTTTCTCATTTTTAGTCAGTTTACCATATTTAGAATGGCAAAATATAATAAAGTGGTTGTATGTAATGCTGAATAACCTATTGTTTTACAGCACTGCGCAAAATAGGTTATTTCAAAATGGAAATGATATTTTCTTTTGTTGGTCTCTAATTATGTTAGAGACATTTACTTCCATTACCGAGTATACAAACCCATATATTTAATGACTATGTTCAAGTTACAATTCTTTATTTTTCATTTAAAGCTGTGAACAATAGATCAATTTAATCTACTTTCAAACTCAGCAGCAGCTTATATTCTCAGTAAGTGGCCATAAATACTTTTAGTCTAGTCTCTAGTGTTTTTGCTTAGAAAGAAATGAATTACTAATTCTATTTCATGTTCTGATGGAGATCATAGTGTGCATCACCCTCCCACCTGTTGTATCATTTGGATTCTTACATTGACATTCTTCCTGTGCACAACAGGCTGCACATAAAGTAACTGAGCATCTCTACTTGTATTCAGTTGTTTCTGCATTTCAGAGTGAGTTTTTGGGCAGTCATTGTTGTGTCCCACTGTGAAGTTACCCTTTTAATTCCATATTTTAGTAGTATATGCTCGATATTGGTGTTCTTTCATCTTTCAGTGTCAATCTATTTGGGTGGGCATATTATCAGTCGTTGACCATCTCTTTTGCCAAATAAATAGTAAAAATTCATGCCATATTACCACTGTTTATTGTCTAGTGTCTCTCAGGTTATGGGGAGCACCACGTTTAATTGCACCCATTGATAGGAGTTAGCTTTTCTCTCTTCAGTCAAGCTACAACTACCAACAGATTATACTGCCCCCAATTTCCAAACTGATCTCCAGCCCTCCCTTCACATTGAGCTACCATCTGCAGCACAAATCACTGATTTGGAAGCATTTGGAAACTAATCCTAAGGAAAAGGGTCACTAATCTAAGAATTTACACAAACCTCATGAAGATACAATATAGGATTCAGTGCCAGCAGCCTTTTCATACATGCAATCTGTCTGTCATTCAATGAGTAACCAGTCATTTTTGTGAGTGTTAATTATAACATTTCAGTTTAATAATGGAACACTTAGACAATTTTTTCCTATTGAAATTATTAATGTAATACAGACATGGCGGATATTTCAGGTCTCAAGTTAATCTCAGATTCTTCAGAATAGAAACACTATCGACTTTTGCCCAGTAGCAGAAAAACTGTCTTAATGATTAGAACTGAAACTGACTAGTTTCTGGTGCAAAAGCCTAGTGGTTTCCACTTGGTGGGAGTTAATGAGTTTTTTTCCAAAGGGGGCGGCAACCTTGCTACACATAGCAGACGCACGAATAGTGTGAGGTTGGGTTGCCACACAGTGCCAAAGGTGCAATAGTGCTTGTTTTCATCTGTGTCCCAACAGATGCTAAGTGACTCAAAGTAAATTTTTATTTGCTTTTCAGGTGTGAAGTTAACTTCAAAATTAAAGTTTGCTTTCAAATATGGATTCAGAGGCAATTCTGAGATTTAAAATGTACAAAAATTTCATAGAAATACATGCACACAAAAACTAAAAGCAAATAAAAGTGGAATGTCTGAATAAGATTGGTGGGTTGTACAGTGAAAATTCCTGTATCTATCATACAATCAAGATAGCAAATAATATCTTAACTATAAAGACTGTGTGTGCTCTTCTTTTTTGACCAGAACTATTATATAATGGATTTACAATAAACTAAACACATTTAAGATTAAAAAAGAAACAAAGAATAAGGAATAGAAAGAAGAGAAATAGTCATGATTCTTAGAAAATATTATTTCTCAGGAAGAGTAATAATCTATGAATTGCCAGGATTAATAAAGAAATTGTGTATATATTAAATATTTCAGCAACAGTTTAATTTCTACACATGGAAGAATTTTAAAGCAATAAATGTTTTTCAAAATATGTTTTTAGAAAATCTAATCATTATAAAAATCAAGATCATGAGTTTCTTAGGAGATACGAAAACTTTTACTTTAAAAATGAAATTATTCTTGAAGGAAGAAAAGATTTGACTTGACCAAGTAGAATGATAACTGGGAATCACAGAAAGATTTAATTGTACATTAATTGCAACATACCCCTTAATAATTATGAAATTCAAAGGACTTACAACCAACACTGTCTGAAAATATCTCTTAAAAGATGTCTCTTAAATTTCCTAGAGGCTGCTTTTTGAAGAGGTTGATTTTTCTACCTAGAGGTAGAAGTCATCGGAAGACGTTAACAAGGTAAGGAGCCCTGCTCATCAGACCATAGCAGTGACTGTCAGAGACCCTGATGCTTGAGTACTGGTGTTTCTCACCTGTTCTTTCCTTGTTCGTCGTCTGTGTGTGGGCTGCACTGCGTTTGTTCCGCACATATTATCTAATTAGCCACTTTTCATACCCTAAATGTGTTTGCTCCTTTTACCTTTCGTTAAATCAATATGACAAAGCCCCATTATTACGACGCTATCTCCCTCCTTACCCCATGCCTTTCCCTGAACTGTGAAATGCTTTTGGAGAAAAAACGCACACAGAGGAAATTTCCTATGAAATGATCCAGTATCCTCACTTTGACCCTCCATATGTTAATCTTACTAACATATGAATGAGGTAATACTCCAATTCCTCATAATGGTGATCATTTGAAAACTTGAGAACTCTTACCTCATCCCTATCTCTTTGTCGTCGTCTAGTGCGACGGGGGCCCTGGGTAAGGGTCTCAAACACTCCGGGACACAGGGGATGCAGAGCCAGAACAGCACATTAGCCTGCATAATGTGACTTTATTGGAAGTTCCTTATATCATTCAAAGAACAATGACTTGTTTACATTATCACCCATCACCCAGTTACCCAAGTTAAACTTACACAGTCTTGAGGCAGAAGAGATCAGCAGATATGATGTCCTTGCTAGTGTACACAATTCTTAGAG